>CM075879.1:30968086-31170586 GCA_038021265.1 Cyprinella venusta | reverse complement strand
GCTTCATTGTAAACTACAACTCCTACAATTCCAGGGTCGATTAAAATCGCATTAAAATCTTAGTTAGGGTTTAAAAAAAAAATAGAAACAGCGGAAAGTTTAAATTCTTCCTTAATTGGAATCTGGGATTAAAAATTTCAACGGTTGATCTCCCGAAATTAATAATAATAATAAATAAAAAATATCGAGTCAACGGAAATTAATGCGATAAGTTAATTCAAAGGAACGCAGAGAAAAGTAACAGCGATCATGTGAAACAGTCCCTGTGTTTGCTGCTCATTCTAATGGTTTTTATTTAAAAAGCAGTTGATAAAAATCAATCACTCATAATGAAATCCAAATTAAGCGCAATCCAAGTGCTTTAAAGCACAATTAGTTTAAAACCAACAAATAAAAATGTGTTTCGCGTCGAAGTTCTAGTAGGATCAACTTTCATCTCTGCTTCAAAGTATAAAGATTCACTGTATTATACGAGATTTAATTCACTCTGAAACTGACATGTCATTTGACATTCAAATGTCATTGTTCTGACCGGTTTCAATCCAGCCGAGGCGACATTAAATGTCACTGGACTGAAGTGAAAGATTAAATTCACCCTTTCACATATGAATCAGGTTATTATGAAGAAACTTAATGCAAAACTGCGAATATGAAATATAAAAGGGCATACAGGTTCTGTAATCGAGAGCACATGCAATGCAACACACAAAAGCAACAGTCAAATATTGTATAAACCACACTAATAATGTAAACTCATGCCATGGTGATTTTGGAAAGTCAGATTTGATCAGTAAACAATACTGGGAGCGCATGCATGATGAGCACTTGTTCATTTCAACAACAAAACAGCCTGTGGGCGACGAACGAACCGAGCTGCATCATGGGTAAAGGCTCGTGTAAACACCAGCTCAGTTCTGCATTTGATCCAGTTTCACAGCAGATGCTCAAACTTTGCCTGGAGCTTCTGTGTCTAATTATATGTGCTGCTCTACAAACACAAACTCAAATCTGTGACACTGATGACAAATAGAGCCGGAATCAGACATGACAACTAGAGTAAACTTCGTTGGGACGAACTGAGTGAGCTTAGCCATATGGAAGTTTGAAAATTGTATAAGCTTTACATTTAGTGATGGAAAGAAAAAGACTTTGCTAGCATAAATTTAAAATGTTTTGCTTTTTGCCAGGTTGCTAACCTGTTGCTAGCATGTTTTATTATGTTGCATGCTAGTTGCTAGGCTTTGCCAGTGTCAAATTCTAAGCATTTCAACGAGACGCATCTGCATTTCTACAACTGAATCACACGGAAACAGATCCTTAAAGTGAAAATTCATATTTTATTGGTTCCATACATTAATTTAATCAAGGGCAGAAATTAAGAAAACGAGGTTATTATATCAAACAGGGGCATCTACAAGGTTCAAGGTTTATTTCAATTGCAAGTGCAGACCTTTAATTCACTTAAACTGATTCAGCTGGTCAGAGAGAGAGAGAAACGAATCAAAAATAGTACAAAAAATCGAGTTCAAAGGCTTCAGCATTATTGGGTGTGCGAGGAAAACAAACCAACCAACAACTAGTTAACGGAGTCCAGTCGAACAGCTCGTGTGTGTGAGAGAACGAAACACAGAAAACATGTGTCCGGATCTGAAACAAACACAGATTGTGCCCTTGATTTCACCGAATCAGTTTCACACAAATCAAAGAAGGGGAAAGACGAGGTTCATGTGTTTCTCTTTTACACATTAGATCAGAATGGCTTTATGGAACTCTAAGGAGGAATACATCTCAATACAGTTATACAGAACTCTGCTACTACCTTAAATATACAAGCACAAGTACACAAAACTCAACCGAAAGCCCACGCTAAACCACTCTCTTCAAAAATAACACAAACCAATAGAATCTGAGGGCTGAGGTCGATCTTTAAGGACCTTGACGGCTCTGTTACTCCTTGGTTTGCAGCTTTCAACATCGGCAGAAAGAAAAAGAAAAAAAAAAGAAAAGGCAAATAAAAACATTCTAGGGAAATCGAGGCTGGTATAAAACACGGATACAATTCTCCAAAACGTGTCTGAGTTGAAACGCTCTTCTTCATGCGAACGCTGCTGTCCCTCCACCAATCAGAGAGCAGAACACGGCCAGCTCACGTTTCACTCCCAAATCAACACACACAAACACACACACAAATGAATTTTGCTGAAAGAAAAAGTTCGCAATTAAACATTATCTCCTGCAAAAATAATGCAAAGCAACAGAAAAGGATTCATTTAAATTGAACACTAGTTTTGATAACACTTTGCTTAAAGCATTATGATGCGTTAGAATATCATCAGGATCCATAAGTTGCAATTCAAAGCATAATTAATGCATTAAAAATACTTTCATATATCTATCTATATATAAAACGTGTTATAATGCATTATAATTTCTGAAGGTGTAGCGATTAATATGTATAACATTATTACTGCAATACAAGGCATGATTAATGCATTAAAATACTTTAATAATGCACTGTATCTCAAGGCTTTAAGTAAAATAAACTAAAAATGTTATAATGCATTATCATATTTTCAGAATCCTGGTTGTGTTTTAATGCATTATACTTTCTGAAGACGTGATGATGCATATATAATAATAATAAGTTGCATAATTAATGCATTAAAAACCCTTTCATATTGCACTGTATATGAATGCTTTAAGTAAAGTGTTGATTTAAAATGAATCCTACAGTTTCTGTCGCTGCAGTCCAGTGTTATAATGCTAATTTCTAATCATGGTTAATATTAAAATATGCAAATGTCCAACATGCAGAAATGCGGTGGTTTTGGGGTGAAACAGGAGCTGGATGTTGGTTGGTCTTGTTGGCGGTTTACCGTTCCGTCTTAACTTAATCATGTGATCTATCTACAGGCCCGTAAAACACCAACAAAACCACGAGCCCTGCGTCTCTGATGTCATCTCCGGTCCTTCAGGTTCATTTCCTCTGCTGACAGGAAGAGTCGTTCTGCAGGTAGATGAATGAGTCGGTCTTCGACCACGCCTCTTTCTTCCCATTGGACGCCGGGCCGGCCCCGCCCCCGCGGGTCTCACTGAGACGCCTGTGAGGTGGGGTTGTCGTTCTTGCCCTCCTGGCTGGACGGGGGCTTGTTGTTCCAGGGGCTGTTAGCGCCCAGCGCGGGCGAGTTGTTAAAGCTGTCCTCGTCGTCGATGCCGTTAGCGGCGTCAAACTGCGTGTTCTCCAGCCGCGTGATCAAACGCTCGTCCTCGTCTCCGAACTCGCCGCCCATCAGCGTGGGCTCGCCGACGACCATCACATCCTGAGCGGAGCAACAGAGAACCGGAGAGTTAGCGCTCGGGGGACTAACGGACGACCGCTTTATATTATTCATCTTTTTACATCTATATAAAGAATCTTGAAAAGCGATTATACATCATGGCTTCCAACGCTGATAATAATCATAACTGTGTGTTGATCATCAGATCCTCATATTAGAGTGATTTGTGAAGGGTCATGTGACTCTGAAGACTGGAGTAATGATGATAAACTCAGGAATAAATGACACTTTACTGTATATTCACATGATCTACACTGGAGGAATATTACAGTGTTTTATTTTGATGAGCAGAAGAGACTTCTTTTAAAAACATTAAAAATCCCACCGATTTCCAAACTTTAGAACAGCAGTGTATATATAAATCACATTTATAAACGTCAGCTCATCGAGGACAGTAAAGAGTGATGCCAGACCGATATTATCGGCCGATATTAGGCATTTTCTAAAATATCAGTACCGATAAATGAATATTTCAAGAATAAACATAAAAATGGACGAATCACGCTTCAACCATGTCATGAGTGTTGTCAAAAAGAGCAGGTAAAGGGATAAGCAAGCTGACATTGTAATTATAATATAGCTTATAACTATAAGGCAATGTAGAGACTAATTATTATTTTATTCATCAGAATTAATATATTTTTATGTTTCTCTGTTCTGTTGTGATAATAGAAACAAGTTTCTTTTTAAAATGCATTATCATGTTATTTTAGTTAAAACTCATAAATAACTACAAATAACTAATGTTAGGGAAATCTGTTAATATTTTGTTGCGCGTTTCTGAAATAAAAATAATAATAATATCGGCCGATATATCAGATTTTAAAACCAACAAATATTTATATCGGTCTTCAAAATGCTTTATCGGTCTGGCTCTATTGATGATGTCAGAAGACGGCCTCCTGCGACGTGATTGGCCACTCACCGGCACCTGACTGGACAGGGGGAAGCTGTTCGCTGGGCTCTTCTTCTTGCTGTTGCTGTTGTTGTTGGTTCCTCCGCCTGCGCTCATGGTGCTGCCGCCCGACATCTTACGCTTCCGTCTCTTACTGGGCGCCTGTCTGGCGGGTTCAGCTGCGGGACGACACACACACACACACACGTTAAGGCTGGAATACACTACACAAACAGCAGGCGTCACACACTACAGGACTGAGGATCATCCATACACTAAACAGAAACACACGACACATTCTTCCGTGACACACACACACGTTACGGGACGTCTGAGAACAGACTGAGCGGTTCCTGACCTGGTGGAGCCACCATCCGCTGCCACTTCTGGAACAGACACGTCTTCAGACAGTCTCGGGGACTCAGACTGTACGTCTTGTGCCTGGACATCAGCTCCTGCATGGGCTCCAGGATTACACACAACTGCAACACACACACACACACACACACACAGAAGTTACTCTTCTGCTGAATGAAAGCAGATACATACTTCATCAGTGAAAATTGAGCTTTCTGAAGATGTTCTCCCAAGAGGACACATTTAAAACAGTATTTTAGCATTGCAGTGAGTGTGGCCTATATTCTGTGTGGAGGTCAGTTCACAGCAGTCACAGAAATGAACTTTTTTTATTAAGGGATAATGCAATATTAGCCATTAATTGATTTCCAGGGGCATTTTTAGCTATATAAAGGCATGTCTTCCAAACATATTAGATGTTATGCATCACCTTTTATGTCAAATTTTAACATTCAAATTAAACTCAATTAGAATAATAACACAGTGTAGGGCTGTCACATTATCAACAAAATCCATCTTTGATAGCGCATAAGTGGTATTGATATATTTATAATGCATTTAAAATTACATAAATAATGCTATTAGATTGATATTATTATTATTATCAATCAATATTTAAATGAAACATTATTTCTAGGGTGACCAACTGTCCTTTTTTCCTATGACATGTCCTATTTTCATATAACAATATAACAATTTTCTATCCATAACCTACTTTAAATGTATTGAAATTAATAAGGTATCTTTGAGTAAACTTTGAGTATCATTTGAGTAGGCCCATCGGTTTGCTCAGTAATCAAAATATGGTCACCCTAATTATTTCTAACTTTAATTCTTTAATTAAAGGGTATTTTAAACATGAACTGGTAAAGTTTAATTTGATATTTAGATACATCCAAATGATTTTTTATGACCTTAAATAAAAAAAATAAAAAAATGATTTAAGACTTTATGGATCTGTGAGTGAGAAACACGCTTGTAAAACACTGGCGAGTGTTGTGAAACTACAGTAGTCAACATTTAAAGTGGATCAAAACCTTTCATCATCCACGAATTTTGAAACCGGTTCTAGTCCGATGACCTTTTTTGATCCAGTTCAAATGTTGACTACTGTAAATGCTGTTCTCAAACACATCCAGGTTAATGTATAGGAAGCCCGTGTTGTGCTCGTACTCGGAGGTAGTTGAGGGTGGAGTTTGACAGGCCGCATCTGGTGATGTTTTTGGACAGCTGATCCAACATCTGCGGGTCTTGTGCCTGAGACGGACGCAAAAGCAGACGATCGATCATCAGGTATGAAACATCAGATATAAACTCAAACATGTAATTCTACTTCGAGACTCAGGAGGAGGAACTGACATGCATGGCCAAGATGCTGCGGGGAATGAGCTCTCTGTGCTGCCGGATGCTGAAATGCCACGTCTTTATTCTCATCATGTCATCGAACATGAACTCCAGGTAGAGACGGCCCTCCACACACACCTGAGAAGACCAGCAGAGTTACACACACACACACTGTGGAATGGTTTACCTCATTACATCCAACAGTGCTCCACTCTTAGAGAGTTTAAACGACATTTAAATCATATTTGTTTATTCTGCCGTTTGATCACACATGTACAAGTTTTTATTGATGCCTCATTGATTTTGTCTGTGTTGTAATGATATAGAATTTGAATGTGATTTTATGATTATTACGCTTTGTCCCATGTACAGCATTACGCTCGACTGTTGTTGTATTAATATGTGCTTTTTAAATAATTTGAACACACACATATATACATAGCAAAAACTTCAACAACTTTAAACAATATTAAACACACACACACACACCTGCGTGAACATGGGTTTGCCGTTCTGTGTGACCATAGTACACTGATCACAGTCCAGAGACACGAAGTTGTTGTGGAAAGACTCTTTGGGGTGTTTCAGGACGTAGTAGAGCTCGTTGGCGCCGCCCTCAAACACACTCCTGAAGTAACGAGGAATCAGCGTCCGACCGATCGCTGAAGAGAGATGATCAGAACAACAAGTCAATGCAATTCTCAAGAGTCAGGAAAATCTCTCTCTGTAATTTCTTATTTATTTATTTTTATATTTATATATATATATATATATATATATATATATATATATATATATATATATATATTATTGTTATTATTATTATATATTTTTTATGTATTATATATATATATATAATATTAGGGCTGTCAAAATGATTAATCGCGATTAATCGCATCCAAAATAAAAGTTTGTGTTTACATAATATATGTGGGTGCACTGTGTATAATTATTTTGTATATATATATATATATAAAAACACACATGCATGTATATTAAAGAAAAAAATATTATTTATATATAAATATTTGTATTTATATATAATATAAATTATATTATAGAATATACATGAAAATATTTCTTGAATATATACAAGCATGTGTGTGTATTTATATATATAAAATAATTATACACAGTGCACCCACATATATTATGTAAACACAAACTTTTATTTTGGATGCGATTAATCGTTTTGACAGCCCTAATATATATATATATATATATATATATATTTTTTTTTTTTCTTATGTGTGGAGAGTTTTCATGGCATCTGTTTGTATATAGTTCAGTCAGCTTTGATTTGTATCTGGTATGTTAACTTAAAATAAAAAATATTGATCACAAAACAAAAAGAGTCAGGAACATCTGTAACTGACTGTAATGATGAGCAGCGCAATATTAATGTGCACTTATTCCGAATTTTCCATGAATAGCTAAAAGCCCATTTACAGTTTGTCTGAAGCGATCCGATTGCAGGTGATCAGCAGTAAATACAGATGCAAACACTAACGGTGTTTCCCGAAAGCATCATTACCCAACTGCAGTCACAAGCTTCGTCGTTATCAGCAGTTTAACGAGTCGGTGTTTCCCGAAACCATAGTTCTAACAAACATTCGCAAACAGCATTGCAGAGGTGTGTGTGAGCAACAGAAATATTCCTCAGATGTGTGTCTGTAGTTTATAGCAAAACATCCAGCGCTAATGCTAATCTCAAACAGATTCATTAACCGCAGTTATTACTCCAGCACACGCGTGACATCATTAACCAACGTCGTTGAATGACTAATTAGCAACAATTAGTCATCAAGGACTAATTTCCTCAACGATGCATCGCACTACGGCAGTAAAGCGGCGAGTTACGGCATCACACGGGAAACACATCCAGAGGGTGCATCATTGTTGAAGTGTAAATGATAACTAATCCTGGAAAAGAGTGACTGTTGTCCTGATCTTAACACAAACCTTCACTTCACACTGAATATCACGTCTGTGAAGAGACATTTTTTTACTCGCTGGCATTGAGAGTCAGAAAGACACACCGATGTTAATATCGTAATGTCTGATATGAGACACTCACTGTATCGTTTAGGGCCGTCCTCCAGACAAAACGTGATGGTGAGCATAGCGTCATCCTCAAAGAACTCGGTGGTGAAAGCGTCCCACCACAGATTATCACACTCCTGAGAGAGAGAGTGTGTTATAGGGTTCATGTCACGCATATCAAAAGCATCTTAAATGTTTATAACGTTGCTGATAGTTTAGCATGAAACATCAAACTGACCTCCGTCCAGTTCTGGAGCCGTTTGTTGAGTTCAAATATCCTGTAGTCTGTCTGATTCCCATAAGGTGTGTGTCTCCTGTGACAGGGAGAGTGTGTGTGTTAACACTCACAGACATACACTGACACTTCATATGCTTTAACACAACCATCTTAGTGCTTTATTAATAACCGATATCATAATACAGCATCTGTATGTTTTATTCCAGGTGTGTTCATCTTGTAACTCTACTGTATTATATTTGATACACACCAAGGCCTGTAAATGATCTGATAAACCAGTCACACACACTCTCCTGCAGTGTTTCTGTGTGACTTATATCCAGTAAACGTCTCCAGTATAATTAGGGTTAAGGTGTTTTTTCTTCCATATTCTCACTATATGAGCGTGATGCATCAAATAAAAAAGAAACTTTTTTAAATATATATATATTTTGTCTAAAGGTTAAATTAGCGCTTTAATAACAGACTATTATTAGGCTCACCCGATGCCCGGCTCCAGGTATGTGGGGGGGTACATGGGCGTCGGGCTGCAGGAACAAGACAGAAAACAAGACCACCATGAACAAACCTCATAACATGCTGCATACACTAATATAAAACAGACCGTAACACACAATCAGACACTGAAGCGGACACGTGCAGTTTGATGTCCATTACAGACAGGAGGAAAAATTCATCTGTGCTTCATTTGTTTTATAGACGTCATTTCGGACAGAAAATTCAGTTTTTGATTTTTGCATCCTTTACAGAAGAAATGGTCTTATTTTTGCTTTCTAAACACTGGTTCTTCTTCTTTTAGATAACGCAGTCAAAATCCTGTGCATGCTTGGAAAAGGCTCATGTCCACAAATCTACATTTACAGCTTCGAAACCGAAATTGACCGTCTTCTGCTCTGACTTAAAGTCTTTCTGATTGCTGAAGGAAATTTAAAACATCCCAGATGTTAAAAAAGATTATAAAGTCATCACCTGAGAACAGATACCCTGTTTAAATCTTTCTACTCCCCTGCTTCAGTCAAAATGAAAGTAATGCAAATATATTTATTTACCTTTTTATTTAAAGGGATACTCCACTTTTTTTGGAAATAGGCTCATTTTATCACTCCCCCAGAGTTAAACAGTTGAGTTTATCAGTTGAGAATATCAGTAACTAGACAGTTTCTGGTCTCATTGAAAGAATACTCAAAGAATATACTATGGAAGTCAATGAGAGCAGAAACTGTCTGGATACTGATATTCTTCTAAATATCAGAAAATCGGCTGAATGGATTCGAAAATGGTAAAACTCGACTGTTTAACTCTGGGGGAGTGATAAAATGAGCCTATTTCCAAAAAAAGTGGAGTATCCCTTTAATAATTTGATGTATTATCTGTTTAAATGTCAATACTGTACGCCCCCCATACAAAGTCAACCGTTTTACTCATTAATTTCAAATGTCATTAGGATTAATGTTAAAGGAATGAATGTTAAATGTTGATACTGGCAAAATGTTAATAACGGACAGGAAGACGCTCGTTTCTGCACTTTATCAGCAGGCCACAGACGATTTGAAACCCACTACGGAAACCACACCCTCTTCCCTGAACGCTGACGGACAGTTCGTGTCCACCACTCCACGGCCCCGTATCTGACCGACACCAGCGCCCACAGGAACTCGCAGCGCAACATCCAAACACACACTGAACCTCACACCTGTTCTTTTTGGAGCTCAGACTGAAGAGCGTTAGCGTTTGCAACGCCAAGGTCATGGGTTCGATTCCCAGGGAAAGCAAGAACTGATAAGAGTGTAAATGTGTACCTTGACACATTCAAAGAGGACTTACAACGTCCTAGCAAGACATATATATATATATATAGTTGGAGTAATCACGCAACATTAGCAATATTACACTGGGTTAGATGACAGATAAAGTTTAACGTATACCGTATCTCTTCAATGTCCGCCTAGTTTGAACTTGCCGCACTAGCCACTGCCTAATAAAATATTTTGACTCTGAACAATATTTCCCGTTTAGTCATTTACTTGTGGCAAGTATCCATTTAGATTACATTTATATTTATTTATAGAGAGACGTGCATTGCATTTCAAGGTACACATTTACATACTTGCTTTCCCTGGGACTCGAACCCATGACCCGACGCAAGCAGGTTTACAGCCTGAATAAACCCCCTTCAGGTGTGTGTGTGTAAGGCATAATGTACATCCAGCCGGTTGTTATCACAGAATAAACCCCTTCAGGCTGATGAAGACCTGATCCTGATCACTGGGTCGGGTTTACTCTGAGATAACAACCGGCTGGATGTACATTATCCCTTACACACACACACACACACACACACACACCTGAAGGGCGTTTATTCTGGATGTACATTATCCCTTACACACACACACACACACACACACACCTGAAGGGCGTTTATTCTGGATGTACATTATCCCTTATTTACATCCCTTTACCATTTACTCTGAGCTTGTAGCAATGCACTCTGAATGATAGCGGAGACACTGCCTTTACTTTGGACCCTTTGGTGACTCAACAAGTCTGTGTGTGGATATTACAGCGACTGATCTCAGCTCAGCTCACCCCACGTCTCGGTCCAGCATGGTGCCGGGGTGGAAGGGGGGGAAAGCACTTCCGTTGGGGGGCTCCTTTGGAGAGTACAGCTTGAACGACTTGGAGGAACAGCCTGAGCGGAGACAGAGAAATGATGCAACACATTAGTCAAACATCAGGAGAGTTTGATGACATCATATTCATCCTCATATTAGAGTGATTTGTGAAGGGTCATGTGACTCTGAAGACTGGAGTAATGATGATAAATTCAGGAATAAATGACACTTTACTGCATATTCACATAGAGAACAGATGATTTACACTGGAGGAATATTACACTGTTTTACTGTAGTTTTGATTAAATTTAATGTGAGCAGCATTGAGCAGAAGAGACTTGTTTCAAAAACGTTTAAAAAACATAATTATTAGGGCTGTCAAACGATTAATCGCATCCAAAATAAAAGTTTGTGTTTACATAATATATGTGGGTGCACTGTGTATAATTATTTTGTATATATATAAATGCATACACATGCATGTATATTTAAGAAAAAAATATTATTTATATATAAAATATTTATATTTACAGATCATATAAATAATATATACATAAATATACAGTATATACCTGAAAATATTTCTTAAATGCATGTGTGTGTATTTATATATATAAAATAATAATTATACACAGTGCACCCACATATATTATGTAAACACAAACTTTTATTTTGGAATCGATTAATTGTGATTAATCGTTTGACAGCCCTAATAATAATACAGCCCTAATAGTTAGTGTGTATGTGATGGGTAGGATTTGTTTGCGTGTGTGATGGGTCGGGGGGGTGTGTGTGTGTGTGTGTGTGTGATGGGTAGGGTGAGTGTGTGTGTGTGTGTGTGTGTGTGAGTGATGGGTAGGTTTAGGGATAGGGGAGCTAATATACAGTTTGTACAGTACAAAAAACATTTTGTCTATAATAAGAAGAGTCCCCTTGAAGATAGAAAACCAAACGTGTGTGTGTGTGTGTGTGTTAGTACAGTGACGGTCTCTCACACTCAAGCCGTAAAAACCCTCCATAAACCCAGCGCAGGGGTCAGAGGTCAGCCACACCCCTAACCCTCTCCATCCCGCCAATTAAACACATCTATGACACGATGCATTCAGCCACAATGAGGTCACGACCCCCGTTGTCGCGGAAACAGCTCCGCCTCATAATGACGGCTCGACGTGTCTCGCAAATAAATCAGAGGGCCGTCAACGTCACCGCGCATCGTAAAATGGAGGGTCGTACCAACAGGAAGACGCTCTCTCTAATTGATTTATTCAAACAATACAAGAATGAAGAGGAAAAAGAACATTTGCTGATTTCAAAAACACGACAAACAACTACTGGATTCTGGACACACACACATACGCTAAATAAATCATTTATACCATGTTATATATCACCCAGCCCTAAAACTTACTTTGTTAAAGCATTATAAACATGACTATCTGTAAAGCTGCTATGAAATGTGTACTGTGAAAACCACTAAAATAAGCATTAGACTAAAAAAGGCAGCTTTTCCTGTTTTTTATTGTCATTAAACAACTATCATAAATAATAACCACACAACAATAGCTATTTCTGGATGTTAATTCAAACTTGACCATTAGTTAGGGTACCAAGTAGTTGCTTTAACCAAAGTGACTTCCAAATAGCATTGAAACATGAGCAGATGATGATGAGAAACATGAGGGCAATCTGAGTAAAAGAAGCAGCGAACACCTGAAGTATAGAGCTAATCAGCGTCTGCTCTCGAGATCAGTGGAAACCACCGATTACACGTCTAACATCCGACAGTTCCTCCTCATGCATCTGCAATCTGGAAGAAAGCATGATTTCTACGGCGTAAAAATATATATATTGTGGATAGTTCACCCAAAATCCAAGTTTTAGTGTCAGTACTACATTAAACTACTATATATAATGTTGAATATCATGTATAATAATGCAATGAGGGAATATTCGTGGGTCCTGACTGATAATGCTAAATGTCTGATGTTACCAGTAAAAAGTGGCTTACATTATTTCAAACAAATCTAGTCAGTGAAATGAGCATATTCGAGTAAAATAATTCTGTTTTCAACTTCAGAATCATGAATATAGTTATTCTGGTGTCTCTTGTCCTGTGCTTTGGGTTTCCAGCATCAAGTCCAAGTCATTTACACACACAATGAAATACCAAATTTAGTATTTTAATCATTAGTGCATTTTTGTTAGCCTTGTATCATCGTATATCGTATCGTGAGTTCAGTATCGAATCGTTACACCGCTAATGATTTAATCTAATCCTGCTTCTTTTCATCAGACACCTGATAAACACACACACACACACACAAAACTGACCTGGAGAAAAGCATCCATCTAAAAGACTTCTTTGCTCATATATGTGTGTGTTCCCTAGAGAGAGACAACTAAAAGATTCAGAGCAAAACACTGACAGTGCAAACTTCAATCTCACACTCCCGAAATCAGAGCGCATCCTTCATTAAACATTCATGACACAGTCTTCCAGACATTAAATATTCACTGGACACAGTTTAGTCCAGTCCAACACAAATCCCTTCTCAAACGGGCAACAACACCTTTCCAGTTCACAGGTCTGAGACGAATAATACACCAGTTATATTCACATTAAAGCAGGATAAAAGAAATCAGCATTTATCCTGTTCAGCCATTAAGGGAGTAAATAAGACGCGAGCACTAGATATTAAGAGCGTCCCATTAAGAGATATAATTCAACTGCTGCTTAATGACTTTCTAAATCAAATCAAACAACAAACTTCCCATGCAGTAAATTGCTTTCTTGAAAACATCATCTCTCTCTGTCTCCACATTACTTTAGGCTACAATACAGTCATAATCTAATTCCCGTGCCACATGATAAGATGAGTGCTTATAGGACGGATCTCAACATACAAACTACATACAGTGGACTTCATGCCTGACATGACAGGCTAATGGTCCGTCCATCGCATGTGAAAAGTGGGAAACGATGATCATATGATCTGCTAATGAGTGTTTTCACCACAACACCACAGAGACCCTCGAGACGATGCTGATGGCTTCCAGTAAATGGAAATTACTGCGAATTAACAGGAAAACACTTGAGAGCTACTTTACAGAGTCGACAGCTGCTGATACAGGAATATCTCACCATTATCATTACACAAACACTAATACAGTACACAGGAGTAAAGCACATCTCTCTCCAAACATCACATTGAGATTATTTATAGGTGGCTTTATGAACAGACAGATTAAACATTGTGTATGTGTAGAAACCCTGAAATAAAGAGTTTAATCACGAATTGAGGAGATAAATAACGTTATATAAAAGACAACTCGAGTTTAAGACGGTTTAAACATGTAAATCAGCCTCTCAACAAGTAAAATGCAGTTTAAAGTGTTCGCTCCTGAAGTAAACAGAATGTGAGGGTTCTCATTGTGAATAAACAGCAGATTGTCTGGTCATGAGACACACAGATCAGTGTGTTTACACTACGTGATTACACACACACATTCAGCACTACAACACGTTTAGTGAGCGATCATAACCTGACAGACTTTAATAAGTGAAACCTGACATTACAGATTTAAATGAGAATGATTATTCCTAAATAAAAGCCCAGTGATGAGGCCCGAGGCTACATGCTAATGCTAATAGCTCAATAAAACACCGACATGAACCAAAGAACCGTTGAAATAAATCGACAAAACAAGATGTAATAACACCGAATAACATGTCAAAATGAAAGTCGACATTGAAATTTAAATAAACCCCCTCAGACTGTTAAAATAACAGTTAGCGTTAAATGTCCCACGGAAGCGGTGTAAATAAACCCCCCCAGCTTTACCTGAAACACTGACGTAAAGGAGGATCGACCGACTCCGAACGGGCTGTATGTGGATCCCGGGACGCGGGAAATCAGGAAAATAAGTGTAAAACCATGAGAAACGTCGGTTATTGAGGTAGAATCGTCCGGTTTAACTTGCGCGAGGCCTCGAGCTGAAGGTCCCGCGGCGCTCGTGCTCGATGAACCCGCGCCTCAAGAGTCTTTGTGTTCACGCGCTGAGCGAACAATAGACGCGCGCAGGCCCGAGTGATGCTCGCTCTCTCTCGCTCTCGCTCACACACTCATTCACTATCTCTCTCTCGCACGCACTCACTCTCGCTAAAATAAATATTTAAATAAATATATAAGTAAATAAATATATATAAATTAATATATATATATATATATATATATATATATATATATATATATATATATATATATATATATAATATAGGGGAATATATATATATATATATATATATATATATATATATATATATATATAAATTTTTTATTATACTTTATTACTAAATCATATTTTTTGTATTATTACATTAGTTTCTTTCTCATTGTAATATGCAGATGGATGTAGGCTAAATAAATATATATAAATATATATAAATATATATATATATATATATATATATATATATATATATATATATATATATATATATATATATTTATAATTATTTTATTTATTATACATACATTTTTTATTATACTTTATTTCTAAATCATATTTTTTGTATTATTACATTAGTTTCTTTCTCATTGTAATATGCAGATGGATGTAGGCTAAATAAATATATATATATATATATATATATATATATATATATAATTATTTTATTTATTATACATACATTTTTTATTATACTTTATTACTAAATCATATTTGTATTATTACGTTAGTTTCTTTCTCATTGTAATATTCAGATGGATGTAGGCTATAACGCTTATGCTGCAGACGAGCGCTAATATGCATTATGATCCTCTCTGAATCTCAGACTCAGTTCGATGTAATCCACTTTATTTGCATGACAAACATCTCCATAAACCCTCCTCTCCTCCCCATCTCTCTCTGTCGTCACGAATCACCAGTGAAGAAGTCCATCATGCCCCCACACACACACACACACACACTCCAGCGCAGCCTTCCACACTCAGGCAGCAAGTCACAATATAAGAGTTATTAACAACAGAACTGCATATTCTGAGGAGATTAGCATAATTGGGCTTGTCAAAACAAATCAATGATTCAATTACACACGCAAGCATCTCAATTGCATTAGTCCACTTCATAGTCTGATGCTCTTCGACTGACAAGCGGCCGATAAATGACAATTATACAGCTGGGAATAAAATAATCCATAGTGACGAGGTCGATGCTAAACCGCTGAACGCAGAGCTGACGATCAATGATGACATCACAGACGGACACCCGACCCAGCACACACACACACACACACACACAACACACCACCGCCTCCGAGTGGGGGATGAGGACTGACCGCTTCTCCAGAGTGTGTGTGTGTGTGTGAGAGAGAGAGAGGCACATAAAAATACACTAGCATGCAAAAGTTTGGGATCGGTGATTTTTAATGTTTTTAAAAGTCTCTTCTGCTGTGTTTATTAGATCATAACTACAGTAAAACAGTGTAATATTCCTCCAGTGTAAATCATCTGCTCATTTTGTAAATAAATAGTAAAGTGTCATTTATTCCTGTGATCAAAGCTGAAATAGAATCTTTTGTAACATTATCAATGTCTTTATCGTCACTTTTGATCAATTTAATGCGCCCTTGATGAATATGTTTTTTTAAATAAAATAAAATTCTTACTGACCCTAAACTTTTAAACAGTATTTAATGTTATAAAAGCTTCTATTCCAGATTAATGCTGTTCTTTTGAACTTTCTATTCATCAAAGAATCCTGTAATAAAAATATGATCAGTTTCCAACACTGATAATAATCATAACTGTGTGTTGATCATCAGATCCTCATATTAGAGTGATTTGTGAAGGATCATGTGACTCTGAAGACTGGAGTAATGATGATAAACTCAGGAATAAATGACACTTTACTGCATATTCACACAGAGAACAGGTGATTTACACTGGAGGAATATTACACAATTAGCAAATCTTAATGATCCAAAACTTTGGACTGGGAGTGTGTGTCACCAGCTCTAACCTTTCTCGCAGTCACAATGGACACACACTTGCCCCGGGAAGGGATTGTGGATTTGAAACGGTACACAAGGGTTAATCTTCTGTGTGTGTGTGTGTGTGTGTGTGTGTGTGGGTCAGACTCAGGCCCCGTGAGAGAGACAGGAGGTGTTATCTACAGCTCAAGCTGTGCTGCTGAACATGTGCTGGGGTTCCTCTGAACCGTTCTGGGACCAGAGCATGCTGGGAGATGCAGAACACACACACTGAGGAGTGTGTGTGTGTGTGTGTGTCTGATTAAAAACACTTCCGCACAACATCGCTCTGAAAGCTCTGCGACTTCATGTCAGAATGGAAGTATAAAAATAATAATAATACATCAGTAAATAAATGTAATTCCACCTTTTCTGTTTTTCTAACAATTCTGCAAAATAAAAAAATTGCAATTAACTTTATTTTATTCTTTTTATTCTGTGGTGAAAAAATAAAATAAAAACAGAATTCCCAGAGAAAAAGAGGAAGGATTGTGATATAAAAAGTTACAATTAACTTTTTTTAAACAGAATTGCGAGATTATGAGGAAAAAAAAGAAAAAGTTGCAATTAACTTTTTAATTTTAAATTCATTAACAAAATTGTGAGAAACTAATTAAGAATTGCGAAATAAAAAGTAGCAATTAACTTTTTTATTTATTATTTCTAAACAGAATTGCGAGATGTAAAGTCATAGTTTGACTGTATTTATATGAGTACTGTATATGTGTTCGATTGGGGAAACCCTGCAGGACATCAAGACCTAAAAGAGCAAATAATACAGTAGCTCTATCCTCACACACTGGTTCTGATGCTCTCTCTCTCGTATCTCTGAGGCCAGGCGTGTGGCTGAAGGGTGTAGTTAAAGTGATGGGGGAAGGTTGAGGACTATCTAACCCGTGTGTGTTCTCTAGTCATCAGGAAGTCGAGGTGTACATGTGTCACAGGCTTGATAACACACACTCACACACATTGCCCCACACTAACACACACATGCATTCACACCATGAACAACATGAAAATTATGTTACACACTGTAAACAATGATCTTCACAAGTTCAAAACAATGATTATTGGGGTATGTTTCAAGAATGTACTATTTATTCTTCTAAATGTCAGTGTTGCATGCCGTTTCTCTGTAATTAATCTGTTTTTGAATGAAAAATTTTGCGTTTTTTATTTTATTTTTATTTCATTGGAATGGCATGAAACTTGGTAAAGGTTTTGGCACTTGCTGTGTGAACACGAAAAACATCACGGACATGATATGAAGACGTTAAATGGACCGAATAAAATAGTCCCACTGCTGCTCGCGGTCGGAGCAGTTCCTCTAGTGGAAGCGTCTGGAACTGCAGCAGGATACACTCACTGAAATCAAATTGTTTGAGATATTAACAAATTATTTGATATTTAAATTTGGAACACAACTTGTTTAGATTTATGGCTTTGATTTTCTTGCAGTTTTACAATATATATGTATATATATAAATATTTATTAGGGCTGTGCAAAAATTAATTGCGATTAATCGCATCCAAAATAAAAGTCTGTGTTTACATAATATATTTGTGTGTGCTGTATATAATTATTTTGTATATATAAATACACACACATACATGTATATATTTAAGAAAATGTGTTATTCATATAAAATATTTATATTATATAGATTATGTATTTATATATACAGAATTTAAGCGCAAATAATTCTTAAAGATATACATCCATGAATCAGTATTTATATATACAAAATAATTATATACAGCACAAACAAATATATTATGTAAACACAGACTTTTATTTTGGATGCGATTAATCACAATTAATTTTTGCACAGCCCTAATATTTATATATATATATATATATATATATATATATATATATATATATATATATATATATATATTGAAAATATATATCTCATAACAATAGAAATTCAGATTCTGCAACTTTTTTCAAGTTCACTTTTTATTTTTTTTTCCGCAATAATCAATAATCTGCCGAGTGTCGTCTTTGAGAAGAGATCAAACTTCAGTCTGATTTAAGATCGACCAGTTTAAGTTGTTCAGGTCTACGCTCAAAACGTGAATAAATGGATTATAAATACAGCGTAAATATAACTTAGTACCATATAAAATCCCTTCAAAATACAAAATATTAAATAAAAAAACATTATAAAACTAAAATATAATAAATTATATTTTAATTGACAAAAAGTGACCGACACACGAAGAGCATCATAGGCTTGAAATTACTGTTTTTTTTTTATTGAATTATTGGAAATTTAAACGGTTTTATATCTGATGCAAAGTTTCGGTTCTGGCTTAGTTGTGGACATTAATTTAATATTCAGCAATATTATTGATCTCCTGCATTGACAGCATTATATGAGAACTGAGCTGAGCTGGGCGATGACATCACAGGTCAGAGCGGTTGTATATATATATATATGAACTAAAAGAATAACTTTTCTATGCTTTTTTAAGCAGGACTGAGACTCACACACTCACACACACACACACACACACACACACACACACACTCTGCTGCGTTATTCTCCTGTTATAAGCGGCTCTGAAACGATCTGCATAAATAAAGATGACTTGACCTGAATCTATTCTCCTCATCCCAGATCAAGTGAAGTGGGCATGATGTCACTCAGTGTCTGGTGGCTGATGGGAATGTCACATGACCCTGATGATGCTGATGCTGTCTTCTCTGCACAGGAGGCCATTTTGTTCCAGATCTGTGTCTGTGTGCAGGAGACAGCCTGACCAATGACAGATCAGTGTGCCTGAAACACACACTCAGAGACACGACCTGCTTCAACACACACACACACACACACACACACACACACACTCCTCCTCCTCTTTGTCTGTCTCTGCTTGTGCAACTGCAGGTTTTGGCTGTTGCCATCTTCGCTCTGCTTTAAGTGATTTTCCTCTAATCAGAAGAGCATGTGACTCTCTGCACGCACACACACACACACACACACACACCGACTGAGAGCGGGGAGATGTTAGTGTGTGTGTGTGTGTGAGATCCAGAGGCTCACATCGCGGATTCTTTGGCCCAAATCACACTGAATCGGACATTTTCAATCACTTTCATATATGGAAATAATTCAGATGGGATTTTTGTCATATTTCCTGCAATGGAACTTTACACTGATATTTTGATTTAGTCGTGGCAGAATTACTGAATAATTTAGAAATTGTACTATAGAACCACAGTATTAATATCTATTATATATTAACTATTATAATATTACATTTTTAAAGTAATTTATTAGTGCATTTTGTGTGTGTATATATATATATTTATTTTTACTATTGTGATGCATACGTCATCAGAGCAGAGAGTTAATATTTTTGATTAAATATATATATATATTATTTTGATTTCATGGTGATGATGTTCTGATAATGAGGATCAGATTTCAAGCATCACCACATCTGATACGACACACATCAGAAAGGTCACGTTAAAAATAAATTGATTTGAGGAGAGGATGATAACTGGAGTGTGACTGGAGCGTTATGTGTTTGTTGAATGATCATTTTTATAAAACGGATAGTTCCAGTCCTTGATTCTGATTGGTTGAGCCGCGTTTGAAGCCGTTGTAAATCACACACACACACACAAACTATCTCACACACACACACACTATCACTCTCTCTCACACACACACAGCCATGTATCAAGACCACACAGGAGGGACTGACACACTCACACACACTCTCAAACACTCTCTCTCACACACTATCTTAAACACTCATACACACACACTCAGTCATGTATCAAGACCACACAGGAGCGACAGACACTCTCTCTCACACTCATTCTCTCTCTCTCTTTCACACACATACACTCTCCCACACAAACACACTCTCTCTTACACACTTACACACTCAGCCATGTATCGAGACCACACAGGAGGGACTGACACACTCTCTCACACTCACTCTCTCCCACACACACTCATGTACTCACACTCACAACACACACACACGGACAGAGACCACACAGGAGGGAGAGTGTGTGTGTCACAGGGGAATGTAAACACGTTTCGCTGCTGTACTGAGAACATCTCACAGACGGCGAGGTCATAGAGCTGAGTATGATCGGTGTAAAACACACACTTTGGGATGTATTTGATGTCCGACACGATCCCCACACACAGATCTGAACAACTGGATTACAGAACACACACACTCAACGGCCCATGAAGATACACAGCCACAAATCAATCTGAATCCTCACACAAATCAATAAATCCACACACACACGACTCCCGTTTGACGGACAGATGCTGAACTGGTCTGTGTTTACTCTGGAGCTGATCATGTGTTGAGAGCATCAGACGAGTGTGTTGTGTCTCTATAGAGGACGAGTCAGACCAAACTCAGCTCACTACTGCACTGTGCTGTGCTAACACTTTACATTCATGCAAGATGAGTGTGTGTGTCTATGAGTGAGTGAGTGTCTGAGTGTGTGTGTCTGTGAGTGAGAGTGAGTGAGAGAGTGAGTGTGTGTGAGTGAGAGTGAGTGTGTGTGTGTGAGTAGGTGAGTGAATGTGTGTGTGAGAGTTTGTGAGTGTGTGTCTGTCTGAATGAGAGAGAGTGTTTGTGAATGTGTGTTTTGTGAGTGTGTGTGTGTGTGTGTGTATTATATTCTACAGATGTTTTTCTGTAAAACTCCAGCAGTTGATCAGAGCCGTTAGTGAGTGACAGCTGTGATGCGGATGATGTGAGTGTGAGGGACTCTTCATCATCATGTTCTCTATGATCTCAAGGAACCATCAGAACCAGAGACTCGACACTGGACACACAGAACACCAGCGACCCGAGGACCGTGGCCCCTGAGGGCCTCCGTCCAAACGCAGCACATGGTGTGTGTGTGTATGACCATCACTCAGAAACAGCGAAGCTGCAGACGGAGCCGAGTGTCTCACACACACACACACACCTGTTGATTTATACGTTAAGGCCCGTTCACAATAACTATATTATATGATATATAATACTATAAACGCTGCAGTTGATGTCGTCCGTCTCTTTAAACTCACGTGTGTGTGTGTGTGTGTGTGTAGCGCTTTCCACAACACACACCGTTTCCTTACAGAGAACACATGAGTCCACATGACAGGAGATGTTCTGTTATCAGAGATGGACATATACAAAATCACAGTTACATAAAACATTAATTTAAGGCCGAAACGAGGAAGAGCTCAATGAAGTTATGATTGTTCTGACATTTAGAAAACATGTTGATTCAGAGTTTGCGTCTTCACAGGTCATTAAAGCAGGGTTCTGATTGGCTGTCAATGTTTTTATAGTTTAAATCAACAATCAACGCGATTCCAGCGATCGTTCCTCGTGTCGTTATCGTTATAGTCGTGATGTGGACTCGAGATCTTCATCGTTAAAGTTACAGTCACAGTTAACCACATCGCCTCTGCAAACACACTAATTACATCAGGCTAACTCTCTTCTGGGAGCACATCTGTGTTTGATGTTCAGTGTGTGAGCGTCACACACACACACACACGGCAGGGGTTTAACACACACTGACCTTTACCCTATAATCAAGACACTTCACAAACTCCATCTCCATCCGTTCCTCATATAGAGCCACATCTGATCTGCCGTTTAATCCGCGGGCGAGCGACAGAACCCGCCGCTAACGGCACCGACGCTAACCGGCTGTCCAGGGAATCACAACCCCTCCATTTTCCCATCATCTGCTCTTCAAACGCTAGACGAGTCAGACGTCAGACCGCGGGCAGCCATGTTTACGTGCACATCTGAACCTCTCCGTGTGCCTTGCCGACACACACACACACACACACACACACTCACTCACTCACCGGGACACGCACAGCCTCCCACCGACATCTTCTCACATGCCGGAGCCGAACGCTGGAATGGTGGCGTTGAGATTCTCCTGCACTGTTGCTCCAGACCACCGAGACTCTGCTCACATGGGCGTCTGTTTCCACACACACACACACACACACACACACTGACTGACTGACTGAGAGTGAGAGGAGAGAGAGAGAGAGGGAAAGGTTAAAAAAAGAACAAGCACAAAGGAATGAGAGCAGAGAGACGGAGACGCGAGGAGTTGCAGTTCACTCGCTCTCATTAGTGTGCAGAGAGAGATAGAGAACGAGAGAGAGAGAGAGAGAGAGAGAGAGAGAGACTCTGTGAGCTGGACTGCCTTTGGGTTTATTTACTTGAAAATGAATTCATGTTCCAGTCTATTTTGATATTTACACTGATTCCGGGTCAGAGGAATATGGATCGACATTAACATCACACGCCCCTTATTAATCATCTAATTCATTTTTTTGATTAGCTGAACAATTATTCCAGTTAATTCATTAATGGCATGCAGGGTTATTATAGTTAAAGGGGTCCTATAATGCCCTTTTCACAAGATAAATAAGTCTCTGATGTCCCCAGAGTGTGTGTGTGTGTGTGTGTGTGTGAAGTTTCAGCTCAAATACCCCACAGATATTAATATAGCATGTTAAAATTGTCACTTTTTGAGGGTGAGCAACAACACGCCGTTTCTGTGTGTGTCCCTTTAAATGCAAATGAGCTGCTGCTTCCTGCACAGGGGGCGGAGCTTCGAGAGCTAGTGTGTCCTGAACGTTTCAAAAGCGTTTATCCTTTTATGTTGAAAGCGGAGTCAAAGATGAGCGACTCTAGAAGTGATGACGTGTAGAAGCAACAGGACATTTCTGAACGCTTAGTTGATGAGTTTATGCAGCTGATGTGGAGTTACCCATATATATATATATATATATATATATATATATAAACTTTGTTACTTGAAATAACAATAAACTTTAACTGAAATAAAAAAATATATATATTTTAAATAAAAATGTTAAAAAAAAATTATTTTATTTCAGGTAGTTGACAAGGCATTTAAACACACACACACACATTCACTCACACACACACACACACAGCATCTCTACAGGTCATCAGAGATCACGACGGTTTGACCTGCAGATGTTTCCTGTTCTCACATCTGACCCTACAGACTCACCCATGACTAAGCCCCGCCTTTAAAGGGTTACTGACCAATGGGGCCTTAGCAACTGTTGCTGACATTAACAATGACATAACTGACTGTTACCTGCCCACTAATCTCCACAAACCGAAAAACTTTACGATTATTGCCAGTTTTAAATTAGATTTTGATGGAATATCTTCAACATGGTCTCAGATTTGTGAGTATATATATAAATATATATATATATATATATAGTTGGGAAAAATTTGCTTGTTAAAACTGGGGGACAAAAAGAAAGTATAAATATGTACAAAAATATCAAGAAAATATTAAAAATATTATAAAAAAAAAATACATGCATAAAACAAATATAAATTAATGAGGCCATATTTAAAATATTACAATAAAAATATTTGCTCTGCCAAAAAATAAAAATACAATAAATAATACAAAAATAATTATTAATGAAATATTTAAAATTTAAATATTTTGAAATATGTTTTTTGTTTTTTAATTAAAAGTCTTAATTCCCACCAGCCCCCTGTCAGTAGCTCCCTCTCAGCTCTGCCTGTGTGTGTGTGTGTGTCTCAGAGCTGCGGGAGGGAGAGAGACAGGAGGAATAGAGCTCATTACGGGGGGTGGGGGGGGGGGGGTTCACACACAGAGGGCACCGTCACCATGGCGATGTGGCAGATCACACTAGCAGGATCACACGCATAAACACTGTACTCACACACACACACGCGTGTTTGCCCTTGATAGACAACCACCGAAATGACAAATCAGTTTATCCTCAGTGGGTCGATTATAACAAAAATAAAAATCACGATTATTCCGGTCAATACTGAAATCACGATTTAACATGAATAGTGGAGGGTACGGTTTATTAAGCCACGCCCCTCAATCTTACGCTCATCTGCATACACTCAAAGCCACCCCCATATCTCAACATCCAATCATCAACTGATGCACAGGATCAAGCCCCGCCTAACATTTTTCCTTTTCCCATAATCCATTTCACTCGGATATTTGCCACAGTACGGAAGATCTGTCGCTACTTCCGTTACATCCCAACCCTGAACATAACATCTGTTGTTTCATATTTGTTATTAACATTCAATATTAGATCTATCAGCCAATATTGCATATCTAATGCGCATCTACCCTATCCGTATATTTAAATGACCTGCGCCGACATCTAACACTCACTTAAAGTTAATCTTTAAACACTCTAATAATTTATTGTTTATTGATTATTAATTGAGTGTGTGTGTGTGTGTGTGTGTGTGTGTTCCTGTACCTCTCGGCTCTGTCCAGTCTCCTCGTGTCCGGCTCTCAGTGTTTCTGCAGTTCAGGCTCTTCTGACGGACAGAGACTCTTCATCCGCCGTTTCCTTCTGACACTCGTGTTCTCAGGCTGTTCTGGGATCAGGTGATGACTTCTCCCGCACACACACACACACACACAGAGAGCAGCGTTCAGTGCTGTAGTGACGAGGCTGGCAAACTCTGATGCGGTGTCAGGTTAAAGGTCAGGGGTCGGTCGATGTTCTCTGTGGATCGTGTGCAAATATAGAAAACTCTTACAGACACTTCATATTAAATACATTTCTTAAACTAACATGATAAATAACACGTTAAAGTCACTGTTTTATGGAATATTGCAGTGTTTATCGTAAATGATTCATGGGTGCACATCATCATTATCGTGTTAATAATGTTGAATCAGAATCAGTTCCTCTTCAGCATCTTTACTCTGATGATGAGGGCGGGGCTTTAACCTGTCACTCACAGGAGATCAGACAATAGCAAACCACAACCATCCAACCAGCCAATCAGCTCCCCACAGACACAATCAAGCCCCGCCCACATGTGTTCTTATTCCTGAAGTGTTTCTAGAGCAACTTCCCTTTCAAACAACTTTACAAAGTTTATTGAGACATATTATTACCTAGTTGTGAGTTTGTTTCATAAAAAAACTTTCAAGTTGACTTTAAGTAAAAAATTACGTATTTCCAAATATGTGTGAGTAAGTGTGTGTGTGTGTGTGTGTGTGTTTTCTCACTTCTACATTTCATTTGAGAGGGTCTCTGGGTTTTCTGCCAAATTCTGAGAGGCCACGGATCCGGGAAAAGAGGGAGCGGGGAGAGAGAGAGAGAGAGAGAGAGAGAGAGAGAGAGAGAGAGAGAGAGAGAGAGAGAGAGAGAGAGAGACGAAGGAATCAGTGACCGCAGCGCAGTGTGTGTTTGAAGTCAGCAGGTCTACCTGTGTGTGTGTGTGTGTCCAGATAATGGAGATCTACCTGTGTGTGTGTGTGTGTGTGTGTGTGTGTATCCAGATAATGGAGATCACTGTGCGTGTCTACCTGTGTTTGTGTGTGTGTGTCCAGATAATGAAGGGTCCGGATAGATCCGGAAGGTGACCCACTTTCATGGCGCTTCCTTCTGCTTCACAAGACACACACACTGGCCCCGATTCACAACATCGCGCAGCTGAGAGAGAGAGAGAGAGAGAGAGAGAGAGGAAATAAGAGATACGGATAAAGGTCTACTGACTTTGGAAAACAGTTTTTTCTTGTTTGAAGACTGATGACATCACCACAGAAACTCATTAATTAGGGATGAGCTGATATTCAAATTACGGCAATTACAAAATAATGATAATAATTTTCATGGTTTGGCAAATAACCATATTATTGAGATGCTAACATGACATTCTATGTCATAATTTTTTTCTACGTCAAAACTTTATTATCAAAATGATGACATAAAAAAGGTAAATTATGAGTCAGAATTATGACAGTTATAATTATGAAAATAAAATGTTACATAAAATAAAAAGCTGAAATTACCAAGTTTCGACTTGGTATGTCATAATTTACTTTTCACCATAATTAGCCTATGACATTTAAACATTTGTAATGATGACAGTTTTAATTGTGAAAATGCTTAAATTAAAAATCATGACTTGTTAACTTGTCATAATTTCAATTTAGGGCTAGGCTATCATATTTTGTACTTCAAATATCATAATTATCTTTTAAGTCTAGTTTCATCTTTTCGTCATGTGTAATCATTTCGACTTTTTGTGTCATATAATTTAAGAAAGCATTTTTTTCCTTAAGTGGCAGATAAGTTATGCTTTACTGGAACATAAGATGTATTTTAATTCAAATGCTGAAGTGAACAAATATTGTTGAAATGCGAAGAGAAGAAAATTAAGTTTAGAGTAACGTTAGACTATAATAATCCGTTATTTTACCCCAATTAGACTTGACAGAAAATGAATTATTAATAAAAGCCTGATCTGCCCTACCTGAGAAAATCGTCCACTAGATGCCACTGTATTCCGTCATCATAATTAAAAAAAAGAAATCTAATGAAAATTGTAAAATAATGTATAATACCGTAAGAACTCTTCACAGTAAAACAAACAGTAGCCAGAGCCGTTCTGAGTAAAGCTAATGTGAGGTGTTGCCTAGTAACTGCAGCAAAGACCGTTGGGGTTGAAAGTTCGAGCTGTCATTTTCCCGGGAACTCCGCGTCACGTGACTCACCCGGCGCCTCGTGTGCAACTCTCCTCCACGAATCAAAATGGCGGCGCCGCATGGCGTAAAATTGAAGGATTTAACGTGTGATTTTACGGACAACATATCAGCACGCGCGCACCAGGACGCTCAGGTCTCATTTGTGTTTCTGTTGTGTATATGCTGATGTTTGTATGAAGGTGTTGTGATGACGAGCATGTGTAGAAAAGTCGCTCAGCATGTGGACACGTGGACGCGAGCGCGTGTTCGAGGCGGATGTGAAGTTATAAATCTCGAGAAATGCGCTATTGAAACCATATTAACAGCTTAAATGTGGTTTAATTAGTAAGTCAAGTGTCTGAATAAAGTTTATAAACTGCAAATTCTGGTTTCAGCTGTTTAAATCGACATACACCAGTATATATATATATATATATATATATATATATATATATATATATATATATATATATATATGCATTAAGGCTGAAACATGATGTTCAAAACTGTCTAAAATCAAATGTATTTCTTTTAAGCAAATAAAGGTGAGGAAATCACTGAGGGTTTGACGGATTCTACTCAATCATTATGAAAGGCCATTAAATGAATGAAATAAAATAATATTTTACTTATGCACGATCTTATTCTGCTCACAATCATCTTTGAATGAATGAATTATTAGGGAAAACTTCTCTTTAATGCTTGTGTTTCTTATCTGAGTGTCCACGTCAAATAACGATGACGTGTCACACACACACACACACACACCTGTCTATCTGAGTCAAGATGCAATCTGAATCAATGAACAATCTAAATAAAATCAACAGTTTTAAATGTTCTTTAGCAGAGTTTGTTCTTTACTCATGGCCTTTAAACTTCTGTAAATCTGCTTTACTGAAAAAAAATATGATCGCATACAAGTTTTATTTCTTTTCTGGTAATTATTTGTTTAGACTATTTATTTTAGGTTCATCAAATAAAATATTGTAAAATATATAATGCATTAATTATAAGTCTTTTTACTGTAAAATTGTAAATGTAATAAGCTTCACTACAGCTTTATTGTAGTACATATTTTTATTTTTAATTTAACTCAGACTTTTTGAGGTATCAGAATTGCGAGATATTAAATCAGAATGGCTGTATATTAACTCAGAATTGCGAGTTATTAACTCAATTTTTGAGGTATTAGAATTGCGAGATATTATTGCGAAATATTAAATTAGATTTGCAATATATTAACTCAGAATTGCAAGTTTTTAACTAGAGAAAAATTTCCTTTTTATTTATTTTTCATCATTTATCATTTATTCAAATATCATTTATTAGGGTAATTATTTAGCTAAAAGTCACAATAATCTTAGTAATACCACGTGTGATTTGAACTAATGGGACTTTCTTTTACACAAATAATATAAGATTACAGGAAAGTTCACGGACAAGCGTAATGAGTTTCCAGCTTTGTCATTACAGGATTATAGAGCCCGGAGTTTGTGGCTCGGGTTTGAATCCTCCTAATCTAACCCAGCATTGTTTCGTTCTTCATCCACAGTTTGAATTCGGAAAACATGACGTTCCAGTCTTTGATCTGGATGTGGGAAAGCTCTCAGACGCTCTCAGTCTCCACGGAGGCCTGGATCCTTCAATATTATCCATCTTTCAGGAAAAGATCGCGAGTGAAAGTGTGGAAAGCGAGGCGTCGCTTCTGTCAGCGCTGAGCGAGATTTTGGACAGCGTAGACGTCGAGACGTTATCGCCGTTCGACGTGCTTCCAGACGCAGACATTTTTTCAGCTCGGAAGGATCCAAACCACACAGTTAGTAGTCGCTTGTGTCTCAAGTTCTCAATGTAAAAACAATAGTTTAATGGGTGCTTTTGTCACACTTTCCCCTCACAGCTCAGAGATCTTCTGCATTCAGATCCAGCAGCAGTGCTTCAACGCCCCAAAATCTCACAATCACCAGCGTCAAAGTCAGGAAAAGTAAGTTTCCTTTGCTTTATCCTGTTCCTGACCGGATTCACGAGCAGCACAGCGTCACTGATCAAATGATGAAGAAGAGAAACTATATATGCGTGTTAGGGCTGTCAAACGATTAATCGCGATTAATCGCATCCAAAATAAAAGTTTGTGTTTACATATTATATGTGTGTCCACTGTGTATAGTTATTTTAAATAGGCTATATATAAAAATATATTTTATATATATTTCCTTCAGCTGAGACACTTCAAATGCGCACTGTTCAACATGATGGTTATGAATTGCTTGAAATATAATTTGAATCACTTAAAAAAAAGGAAAATACAGTAAAGTGCAACATATGCAGCGCAAATATATCGGCTATAGCATTAAAATGAGGATAATAAAATGGCTTTTAATAGTGAGGCTTGTTTTTGTAACCAGGCTCTCAAAAACTACATACAAATTTGGATTTAGATTTATCGGCCAAAATATCGTTTATCGGCCTTTAAATATAATTTATTGGTTATTATCGATATCGGTTAATTTAATTTATCGGTTATTATAATTTATCAATTATCGGTTATCGGTGTTGGGCAAAATTTGTGTATCGCCGCATCCCCATAATACATAACTCCCGTTTTGAATAATAAAAACCCCATCTCTGTGTTGCTTTTACACCGTTTCAAATCCCTAAGCCGAAGAAGAAGCTCTAAGTGCCGATTAATCGGCGAAAACGATATATCGGCAGACGACCTCTAGTGTTATGCCGGTGTTTTGTGTGGTTTTCCCCATCAGGAGGTGGTGATATCGGACAGACAGTTGAGACCCCGTCGCCATTTGGAAACCCAGAGTAAGATCTCACAGCGAGCCGACGATGAGGAGAACCCGAGAGAGAGCAAGAGGAGCGCCAGGAGCTTTCGCATCGAATCCGACAGCGTATTCCCACAAGACGAGCGGGAATTCCTCGCGGATTTAGTGAGACACATGCATCCGTACTGCATCAGGACCGATCCGGAGAAAGAGGTCCATGTGTCTGTGGAGGAAGAGGAAGAGGAGGAGTTTGTAGATGTTGAAGGTTACGAGGAACCAGAAGGGAACCAATCAGGACAAGGACTAGATCCAAAAGCAGAAAGCGGCTCATCTCTGATACCCAAATCCGAAAAGGATGAAGGTGGCGGAAATATCTCGTCTCTAGACAAACGTGTTTTGACGCCGGCTCCTGAGCGAAGAAGCGCTTTACTCAAAACCAGGGAAAAAAACAGGAAAACGGTGACATTTGCAGTCAATTTAACCCTCGTTCACGAGATTCCTCCTGACGACGAGTCCGATTCCGACTCGGAATCCACATCCTCTAAAAGTGACATCACTTCCCCTCAGAAGCCCAAAGCACTCAGTCTTCAACAGTACCGTCTCCTCAGACAGAACAAACAACCTCCTGAAGAGACACGAAAGGACTATCGGACGAAATGGCCTTCGCTTCCCGACTTTCCCAGGGAGCTTCCGGCCATTCTGCCGGATTTGTTTACGATCGGCCCGAAGTTGAATGTAAACACGCATTGTGGTGCGATAGATAAAGCTGAGGTGAAGATATCGGCATCCCAGCCACGAGAAATCACGCGTGTAAAGCTCAGAAGGCCCACAAATCTTTGCACTGATCCTCCAAACCCGGTTCTAGTACCCCTGAAGCCCACTCTAAACACGCAGCCGGTGCTAACACACTCCCAAGCTGACGTATGCGTTTCCTGTGAAGAGGTTCGACCCGCCGAGGTCGTGCCTGTGGTCATCAAAGCCACAGATTCACCAACGAGAACCGGATCAGAACCGGTACCGACGCCCACGAGCGTCACAGAGAACCCCGAAGGACAGCAGAACCAGACCCCGTGTGGAGAAATCGGTGAGCTGACCCTCCAGAACGGACTTTTAAACTATTAAAATGCTTTCAAAGCAGAGTAATTATCATTAATTAAAACTAAAACCATTTATGAAGTAAAACTTTTTTGTTACTTGGAACAAATGTTAATTATACAACATATTTTATTTCATTTCTCATTTTCATTTAGTTAAACTTGATGTAAAAATTAAGGAAAACTAAATGAACAAATTTGATTTAAAAATAAAATCTAATAAAATTATAAAACTATTACAAATGTTACTAAAACTGAATTTTTAAATTAAAACGGAAAATATCTAATTTATTTAATTTTTATAAAAATTATAATAGAATTTGAATTGGCATTTGCAAGAATATGAAAATTGGAGAATATGAAAACAAAAATGTATAAAATATTTATAGAATAATAAAAAATAGAAGCTGAGTAGACAAAAACTAAATAAAAAACAACTCATTAAAATGACAAACACAGAACAAAATGAATATAAATAAAATGAAAACTTAATTTAAAAACAAAACATTTAAAATATTTATAAAAACTAATAGAAACTAGAACCTAAATGAACAATAAAAAAATAAATAGAAAAAACAACAAACTAATAAAAATGACAAAAACACAAAGTCTATAACTAAAATATAAAATTAATTTACAAAAACTATAATAGAAATTTTTAACTAAAATGACAACTAAAATGACAATGGAAAATATTTAAAAAAAAAATTTAAATGTAGAAAAACTATAATAGAAACTACAAATTAAAATTAAAAAAACATACTAAAACAAATTAAAATTGAAATTAAGAATATAAAATAAAAAAAAAATCAAAATGTTTATAAAAACTATAATATTTTATCAGTGACACTGAAATAACAGTTTCAAAGCATCTCATGTTGTGTTTATTTTGCAGGAATTGAAGCCACGGATCTGACCAGCCTTTTGGAGCAGTTTGAGACTCAAGGTAAATGATAAATGCGTGTTTTGTTATTAAACTTTAAGACAATATTGTCACAGATTTAATAAACTATTATAGCAACTAACTAGTTAATATTTGTCGCTCCTACCGTAAATGTGAGTCAAACTGTTGTTTCTCTGCAGCTTCTGAAGGGCCGAATCTTCCAGACGTTTCCCGGGATGAGCATCAGGATCGCCGGGCGATGGATCTCAGTAGCACTGCAGGTCAGAGGTCACATCAGAGTTAGTGATCTGACCACCAGCTGTCGGGTGGAAACCTCATATCTACAAATTTCATAATTTTTATTTTGTTTATATATTAGGGATGCACAATATATTGGCCACCATATTGGTATCTGTTGGTTTTATTGGCCAGATAAGATTGTCCGATATACTATATTAAATCTGATAAATAATGAATATTTCCTTCAGCTGCACACTGTTCATAATGGTTTTGAATTACTTGAAATATGATTGAAATCACTTCAAAAAAATGAAAACACAGTAAAGTGTCTGACATATCGGCTTCATAAAGTTATAAAGAGACATCGTATAGATGAGACATCATGAATATGCTAATGAGGGAGTTGTCCAATGAGAGCAGTGGGTGTTTTGATTATTTGTCTCTCTCCAGGACTAACTCCACCCGCCACTCCTCCACATCAGACCTGGAAGCCCCTGGTGCCCGTCAAAGCCACGAAGTCCAGCAAAACCATTCAGATTATCGAACCTCGCCCGTTGCCGCCCAGCAAAACTCATTCAAAACTTCCCAGCTTCACTCCTGCGTCGAATCCCGCTCAACTTTTCCTGGATCACGATTACTGTGGGATTCAGGGAGGCAAGACGCCGTTCGACTCGGTTTCGAGCCCTTGCGATTACAGGGTGATGATGTCACCTGACAGCTCGCCCTGCAGGATAGACACGTTTGAGGAGGCGGAGTCTCAGAGGGGGCGGGGCTTGTGCTTCTCCACCCCCTCTCCGAGCCCATTGGACCGTGGGAGGAGGAAGAGGCGGGGTTATGATGGAGGATATCGACGCTCCAGGTCAAGGTCATCGTGCTCTTCTTGTTCATCATCGTCATCATCATCGTCATCTCCTTCCAGGTCTCGTTCACCGCCCAGAAAAAGGTAATGGAAGCTGTTGCTACTAAAATACAATAAAATGTTGTTAAAATAATTACCCTGTAGTCAAAATCAAAATCATTTTTCCATTAAAACTCACCTTTGACACCAAAATTACATATTTAAATGCAAAAACACATGTCTTTATGCTTTAGAATATCTTGAATGTAACTCGACACCCTTGTCTCATGAATATGCAAATGAGCCACTTCTTTTTATGTGTCAATGTAAGAATAAAGAGCATTATTTACGTGTTTGCGTTTTGCTGACAATGTTTAATCAGGTACAGGTCCAGGCGTTCTGGAAGCAGATCCTCCTCGCGCTCCAGTTCACGCTCCTCATCTCCTCCTCCTCGCGAGCGCCGATCCAGATCCAGATCCAGATCTTTACGTGGCTCTCGATCCGGTTCACACTCGCCGGAGCCGGACTGGAGTGAGTCTCGCTGCACATGGAAGAGGTCAGTGGGAACAGTGGGAAATCTAGGGCTGGATTCACCCAACTATCACGTTTCTTTTGTTTATTGATACTAAAGGTGCAGTGTGTAAATATCAGAAATGCAAGATCATAAACACAAATATGTTTTCAGTGGTGTCTGACGATCTTACATAATGAACTGTTATGCGTTTATTAGCTTAGAATGAGGCGTTTCTCTGTATAAGTGTGTGATGTAGCTTTTCCCGATGGTGTGGTGTTAAAAAAAAAGAAAAGATATTCGCAATGCAATATCGTATGGGCACCCAAGATTCGTGATGGTATCGCATCGGGTGTACCAGTCCTACTGTTACCGTGATCCTCTGGTGGAGCGAGTCTAAATCAGTGTTTCTCCGCAGTCGCAGACAGAAGGAGCTGATCCGGCTTCGGGAAGAGGCTCGCAAACTCCGCCAGCAGAAAGCCATCGTAAGTCCACGCTCATCTCTCATCAGATGTGACCCTGGACCACAAAAACAGTCACATGGCTCAATTTTTTGAAATTAAGATTTATACATTATGAATAAATAAGCTTTCCATTGATGTGTGATTTGTTAGGATAGGACAATATTTGGGCGATATCAGGGTTCCTACAGGTTTCTTCAAGTTAAATTCAAGTCTTTTTAAGACCATTTATATAAAAAATTAATACCAATTTCCTGTCCCTACCAGCAAAGAAAAACAAAATCCTTCAACTTATGTTCATTTATTTTTTAAATGTGGAATGGGTAAAAGATGATAAGTCGAGCAGGTAAAATAAAAACATTTCAGTAGGCCACAAGAAAGTTTGCCGAACAATGTTAAGTTGTGTTTTAACATTAGCTAAACACACACAGGACATCAGTTCTGACTGGATTGCTTCCCAGATCCACACTATCTAACATTTTCATCTAGTTTTTTTTTTCGTTGACGAAAATGTCAATAGATTTTCCTCATAGTTTTTGTCATTCAAAACTAGCGTCTCATTTTCGTCAGTGAAAAAATGTCGTTGAAGAAAAGTTTATCATTATTTTCGTCACTGAAATTAACACTGACATACAGCACAATTTTTAAGACCCAGATATCAAAATTCAAGACTTTTTAAATACTTTTTAAGGTATTATTTCCAAATTCATAAATTCAATGCTTTTAAGGCTTTTTAAGACCCTGTAGGAACCCTGGATATACAACTATTTGAAAATCTGGAGTCAGAAGATGCAAAATAATGGAAACATTGAGAAATCTCCTTTAAAGTTGTGCATTTATGTTGGCGATTGTGCTGCATTCACTCACAAAAATAAGCGTGTTATATACTTACGGTAGGAAACATGATCTTTACTTAATATCCTCATGATTTTCGGCATAAAAGAGAAATCTGATAATTTTGATCCATATAATGTATTGTTGACTATTCTAAACCCGTGCGAGTCGTGACTGGTTTGGTGATCCTGGGTCACGTGTGTATATAGTTAATAACTGCAGAAGGAATTATAACTTTTGTTAGTTTTTAGTTTGAGGATCTTTGGATTTCATTTCTGTTAAGTTTATCTGTACTCTATATTTCTCCAATAAAAAAGGATGCTGATGTGTGTGTGATCCTCAGGAGGAGCGTAGGGTTGTGTATGTGGGAGGAATCCGCGGAAACATGTCGCCTTCCGACCTCAAAGATCGATTCTCGCTGTTCGGGAAGGTCGAGGATTGCACAATCCACATCAGGAGTCACGGGTGAGATCCGCTTCAGAAGCTGATTCACACTGCCGTTCAATAGGTTTGCGATCGGTACGATTTTTAATGATTTTAAAAGAAGTCTCTTCTGCTCACCAAGGTTTGATTTAAAATACAAAAAAATCTAATATTGTTAAATATGACAATTTAAAACAACTGTTATATCATTTATTCCTGTGATCAAAGCTGAATTTATCATCATTACTCCAGTCTTCAGAGTCACATGACCCTTCACAAATCACTCTAATATGAGGATCTGATGATCAACACACAGTTATGATTATTATCAGTGTTGGAAACAATTTAATTTCTCAGGATTCTTTGATGAATATAAAGTTGAAAAGAACTGCATTTATTTGAAATAGAAGCTTTTGTAACGTTACAGATGTCTTTACTGACACTTTTGATCAGTTTAATGCATCTTTGATGAATAAAAATATTTATTTTATTTAATTCCCCCAAATAATTAAATAAAAAATTCTTACTGACCCTAAACTTTTGAACTATAGTGTTTAATGTTATAAAAGCTTCTATTTCAGATAAATGCTGTTCTTTTCAACTTTCTATTCATCAAAGAATCCTAAAATAATATTGATAATCATAACTGTGTGTTGATCATCAGATCCTCATATTAGAGTGATTTGTGAAGGGTCATGTGACTCTGAAGACTGGAGTAATGATGATAAACTCAGGAATAAATGACACTTTACTGTATATTCACATAGAGAACAGATGATTTACACTGGAGGAATATTACACTGTATTTGCTCAAATGTGTTCCTGTTCTCCTTCTAGAGATAACTACGGCTTCGTCACGTATTACAGCAGAGACGACGCTTACGCTGCCATCGAGAACGGGGGGAAACTGAGGCGCGCAGACGAGCTTCCCTTCGACCTTTGCTTCGGCGGCAGACGCCAGTTCTGTAAATCCAGCTACGCAGATTTAGGTTGGTCTGAAAGGATCTCATATTAGCTGTAATGAATCAGGTCTTTTGGTCATTTGTGATATCTTGTGTTTGTGTTTTAGATTCTCACCGAGACGTCGACGGCTCGCCGAGGAGCCGATGCGAGTCGTTCGACTTCGACGCGCTTCTGAAACAGGCTCAGGGACAGAAGAGGTAGCGGCGAAGACTCGACGTCCCCTTCAGAGCACTGAAACGAACCAGTTTACCTGCAAACCAGCTTAAATCGACAATTTAATTGCTGGTTTCCAGTTCAGTTTTGGACACTTTCGTTCTGGTTTTGGCTGGTCACTCATCATGACTCAACAAGTTGGCTTACTCGCAATGAAACTAGCTTGTTCCAGTAACTGTTCAAACTGGGTTTAGCACAAGTTAAGCTCTATTAAAGGGATAGTTCACCCAAAAATAAAAAATCTACTCTCTACTAAAAGTAATTACTCTCCCTCATGTTGTTCAAGACTTCGTTCGTCTTGATGTCTTTTATAACTTTCTGGGCCGGTTTCGATAACACAGAAGCTCTCGGATTTAATCAAATATCTTCATTTGTGAACGAAGATGAACGAAAGTCTTACGGGGATGAACAACACGAGGGAGAGTAATCACTGAGAGTGGTGAACTATCCCTTTAACTTCATCTGTAATTGATAAACGCTCTTACATTAGGAGTCAATGCCGTACAGATGATGTTTATAGAGATTTACTCGAGTCATTTGCACTTCCCTAAACTGACTTTCTTACTTGACCATTAAAACCTTCTGTTGAAGTTTTGTTGTTTATAAATTTTGTACATAAGAATGGAATGCATTACAGGAAGAAATCATCATTACGGAAGGACAATGGTGAATGGTTTGTCTTCTATATCTAGTCTGACGTTTTTTTTTAAGTGATACCAAAAATGTTTTCTCATCTTTCTCAGTTGGAATGATGAAGCTATAACTAAATAAATAAAAGTTTATGTACTAATAAAGTCTGACCTCTCTTCTGTTACACTAAGCTTGTATACAGTGTGTGTAAAACTTTTACAACCCACATGAAAATACCACTAGATTACAATAATGCTAGACTGCTGGGAAATTAACCGCTTTACTGCCGTTTTGGCCATAGACGTGAAAATAACCCAAACTAAAATTCATGAATAAGTTGGTCTCTTCTTAAAGACAGTTTATTGCTGAAGTGAAACAAATAAGTTTACTTTAAAACAAATGTACTAAACATTTTATTATTATTTTAATACAAAATATGTATTTTATAAAATATTTTTTACTTCTACTTTAGTAATTATTTACTAAAATAATTTCATAAAATTGGAGGTTCCAGTGAGTTGTTTTTTTTTTAGGTGCTATACCAGAAATAGCCACTGGGTTAATTTTTTTTAATGTGTTCTCTGACTAATTAATACATTTCTGTCACAATATCACTTCTATGACAGAACAGCCATCAAATATGTAACCTTGAGTCTTTCCGATGATGCGTTTTTGTCAAAATATGAAAAAATTTGAGCCTGATAAATTTTAAGCAATGTCAAATTTCAAAACTTTTTTTTAAGTTAAGCTTTCGAATGATAATTATGATGATTACTAAAATATGTGATAGAAAAAAAGTCATTAAAAAGAGCGCCAAACGATAACAGTGAAGGCCGTAAATAACCCTATAGTAGTTAAGGTGTTTTACCACAGGCATGACAATTATAATTAATCTGAAACACAGAAACAAACTAGAAAATGTTCAACAGGATTAAAAAAACAAATTAAAAGACTAGTTTATTTAGACTAGACATAACTTAATTATTTACAATTATTTTATTTATTAATACTGGGCTCTACATGTGTTTGAGGAGAACTGACTTCATACATCCATAATAAATAAATCAACAAAAAGTCTTGAAGAGAAAAATGACCAGGATTTGAACAGATGATTTTGTCATAAATTACTCGATTTGGGCAAATTGAAGAAAACAATAACACTAAACAACAGAATTCATAAAATATCCACTTACTGACGGTTTGTCCTGTTTTCCCGCTAAATGGATGTCAGGTGCTGGAGCGCGTCATTAAGGAACCGGCAAACCCTGTAAATTAATTACAAATTAAAACAATATTCATAGGAAAATATGCTTAGTTTGTAACATTCTATGAAAATAAATAAGTATACTTATGTTTTCTAAAAAAAAAAAAAAAGTCAGTTTTCCATTGTATACGTTTGTGAGGAGCCATGAGGAAAACAAACATCCACTCACCAACTGAAGCAAGTGAATGACTTAAATTCACCTTTATTTTTACTTCAATTAGCCATTTCCAAGCATTTCTAAAAACAAGTGTCTAATAAATTAACATTCCCCTTTTTTATCAACTTTTTATATCATTTATTTGTGTGGAATACCTTTAAACTGCTGTAGAGTTGCAGAGCAGGCGCGCGGAAGGGCACGAGGGCGGGGCTGTGCATATGTGGGCGGGGTTTATTTGACAGCTGAGGAACCGCGCATGCGCGAACGTGTGACCACGCGTACAATAAGGAAGCGGAGAGATTATAAACATAAACATCAAACCAAACAGCTGAGTGTGTGTCAGCAGATCCGGAGAGATCGTGGAGCGAGTTCAGAACCATCACAGAGCACAAACAGAGCTGCATGCGGTCACATCTGACTGATCAGCTTATATCGATCTGCTGGAACCAGGAATCATGTCCAAGAAAAACAAGATGTTCCTGAGTGGAGTGGTCGAGGGTGAGCCACTAATAACTTGATGATATAAATAATTCATGTTGAGCTTAATGCTTTTACTCTGCGAAATGTATTTTAAAAATATACTGGAATACTATTACTACTACTACTACTAATAATAATAAACAGAATGTATAATAATAATAATAATAATAATGTAGGGCATATAAAATAAATACATTATAAAAATAATACATTTATAGTTGAATATATTTATAATAATATAATTAGTTAACTGCATTTCTTCTTGTAATCTTGTAATTTTGATTGATGTTTTATTGAGGCGTGTCTGTGATCATGTGACCTGTGTTGCAGGGTTTTATGGGAGGCCGTGGACTATGAGCCAGAGAAAAGAGCTCTTCAGGAGGTGAATAAACCAGCGTTATCAGATGTCATCGTGTGTTATCAGTTCATTTATCTCACCTGCGTGCGTGCGTATATTTCATTATCTTCCCAGGGAGCAGAAATGGGGCTTGAACGCATATCTATACGCTCCGAAAGATGATTACAAGCATAGGATGTACTGGAGAGACCTGTATTCCCTGGAGGAAGCAGGTGACTACCAAACTCAAGCTTTACAACGAGTACAATATCTGCTTTCGTTCACTGTTTCAAATTTCATCAGAATGGTGTGAAACTTGGTGACTTTAATGTGAACACAGATAAAAATTGAGGGCATGATTTGAGCAGAAAATGCTCAAATCAAAAATGACCGACCGTACGAAATGAATGAGAAATCAACCAAAACAAAGAGAAGAAATTAAAAAAAAAAAAAATTCAATGTAATTTTGTGTGTACAATCTACAAATTGGCCACAATGCTGAATAAAGTGTACAGCAGGAAAGGGATGACGTTGAAAGCGTTCAGTTATCAAAGTTATCAAGCAAACGGGCATGACCGTATCAGGACATCGAATCTGAAGATGAACCTGTCGATTGTGTTTTACAGATCAACTGATGGCGCTGATCTCTGCTGCTAAAGAGCATAACGTGGAGTTCATCTACGCTTTATCACCCGGCCTGGACATCACCTTCTCAAACCCTAAAGAAGTGGCGGCGCTCAAGAGGAAACTGAGACAGGTGCCAACATCAGCTCTTATTTAACCCTCTGGGGTTGTTCGGCCCAAATGGACCCGAAGAATTTAAATAAACATTTTTAAAAATCACAGCTTCCTGGAAATGGTCCGAAATTTGGTGACTTTGTTGGTATTTGGTATTTGAACACCCAAAAAAATTGGTGACAGGATGTGAATAGTCTAAGTGGTTGTAAAAAAATAGTCACACTTGGGGTGTTCGGGTCCAAATGGACCCGCATGGAAAATGAATGGGAAATTGGCAAAAATGTGAAAATACTGAGTTTTTTTGTGCGTACAATCTACAAATCAGCCACGATCTTGAAAAAAAACACACAACAGTGAAGGGGTGAATCTATAAAACATTAAGAGTGCAAAACAGACACACACACACACACACACACACACACACACACACAAACACACCAAAAAAATTCAGATTATTCATGTGTTTTGCATTTTTAAAATGCTCAGTTTGTCCACCAGATGGCATCCATCTCATTTCAAAAATTGCTTTTATGAGGCCTAGGCTTGACTCTAAAATGAAATACTGCTTTAGAAAAAAATATATATTTTTTAAATATTTTTTCTATTATGTTCACTGGGGGAAAATTTTGTCATAATTATTGCATTAATACTAATTATAATTTATTCTTGAAATTTTCTCAAAACACCAAAAAAGAAAAGAAAAATTATTATAAAAAACGAGTAAAAAAAAAAAATCATGATTTTTTTTTTTTTTAAATATGAATTCCGGCCTTTGGGTCCATTTGGACCCAAACACCCCGAGTGTGACTCTGAAACGAACAACCCCAGAGGGTTAACGTCTCCTTCGACAGGTTCACTGTCATTAAAGCTCAAACACACACTAATGTCCACATGATCTCCACTGCAGCTTCAGTCTCTTAGTCTCTCTAAGCCCCGCCTCTCTGAGAGCTGCTCTGCTGTGATTGGTCAGAGAGCAAATGCTCATTATCATATCTGAACCTCAGCTCTTGATCTCAGTGATCCGAACAGTGGCGATGGCGTCTCAGTGACATGAACAACACGAGTCCCAGTCTCAGATACACTAGTGTTTGAGGGCGGGGCTAAGAGACGCTATTCAGCCAATCAGGACCACAGGCTGGCATCATGCTAATTAGCGACAAACCACCAGGATCAGGAGGAAGAGAGACTGAATTACTGACGACTCGTTTCAGTTCAGAATTAACAATTATTGTGTTAGTGTTCAGTAATGTACCTGTGTGTGTGTGTGTGTGTCCTGCAGGTGTGTGAGTTCGGCTGCCGGTCGTTCGCGCTGCTGTTCGACGACATCGAGTCTGAGATGTGTGCTTCTGATAAAGAGGCGTTCAGCTCGTTCGCTGAGGCGCAGGTGTGTGTGAGTAACGAGGTGTTCCTGCACCTGGACCAGCCGCACACCTTCCTCTTCTGCCCTACCGGTACACAACTGCACACACACAACTACACACACACAACTGCACACACACAACTGCACACACACAACTACACACACACAACTACACACACACAACTGCACACACACAACTGCACACACACAACTACACACACACAACTGCACACACACAACTGCACACACACAACTACACACACACAACTACACACACACAACTGCACACACACAACTGCACACACACAACTACACACACACAACTGCACACACACAACTGCACACACACAACTACACACACACAACTACACACACACAACTGCACACACACAACTGACAGAAAACACACAGTAAAAACATACACTTTTACTTTGCGTTGGCTTCAGTTACTCTAAACCAACGCAGCGTTTCTCACTTTTATAAGTATAAAATAACTTAAACTACATTAGAAAATTTTGAATTAGAAATTAAATCTAAAAATAGATTTTTTTCTAAAAACTTTATAGGCAATAAAAAATACAGCAAAATTACAACAACATTTACTTAATCAAAATCAAAATCAAAATCAAAAAATAGAAAATGTAATTCACAATCTTAACAAAAACTATAATAGTATTCTATTAATATATAATACCATATACAGTATTACGAAAATAAATTAAACATAAATAGCTAAAATATGAATAAATGATAAATAATTGAAATAAATACGAAAATAAATTAAATATAAATAGCAATACTTAATAAATATATATATATTAGGGCTGTGCAAAAATTAATTGCGATTAATCGCATCCATAATAAAAGTCTGTGTTTACATAATATATATGTGTGTGCTGTATATAATTATTTTGTACATATATAAATACATACTCATGCATGTATATATTTAAGAAAATGTGTTATTCATATATAAAATATTTATATAATATAGATTATGTATTTAAATATATACACAGAATTTAAGCGCAAATAATTCTTAAATATATACATGCATGCATAGGTATTTATATATACAGCACACACAAATATATTATGTAAATAAAGACTTTTATTTTGGATGCGATTAATCACAATTAATTTTTGCACAGCCCTAATATATATATATATATAGATATATATAGATATATATATATATAATATATATATATATATATATATAGAGAGAGAGAGAGAGAGAGTAAAATGATAAAGCACATAGCCAACTGACAAAAAAAAATGACCTAAATTAAGTTGAAAACTAAAGCTAAAAATATGAATAAAACTAAACTACCACTGTTGCACACGTCAGACATGTATAGACAATCTCCACAGTTCAGTTCATCTCTAATCTGTACCTGTAAAGCCGAGCTGTATTATGGTGTGTTGCAGATTACTGCGCTGTGTTCTGCTCGCCCAGTGTCCCGCTGTCCGCCTATCTGAACACGGTCGGGGAGAAGCTCAACGCCGGCATCGACGTCCTCTGGACAGGTGACATCATCACTCATTCCCAGAGAGCACTGGGTGACACTTTACCAAACGGTCCACTGGTTACTGTAGATGAACAACATGTGTTTATTAATCTGTGTCAATGTTAGTTAATAATAATCCAGCTGTTCATTGTGTGTTCATGTTCACAGTGCAGTAACTAACTAATGTTAACTATTACGACCTTTGATTTTAATAATGTATTAGTAAATGTTGAAATTAATATGAACTAAGATTAATAAATATTGTTCATTCTTAGTTTGTATTAACTAACGAACCCTATTGTAAAGTGTTACAGAGCATTGTGTACATGCATATTTTTCTATTTTGTTCATTTTCAGTGTTGAAACCTGTTGTGCTGCTTCATATTTTTGTATAAACCGTTTTCAGGATTCGTTTCGATTTGTGTATTTAACTTGCCGAGTGTGTTTTCGGTGGCAGGGCCGAAGGTGGTGTCGCAGGACATCAGTGTGGCGTCTATAGACGAGGTGTCGGCCGTTCTGAGGAGACCGCCGGTCATCTGGGACAACATCCACGCCAACGATTACGACCCGCAGAGACTCTTCCTCGGACCCTTCAAGAACCGCCCCACAGAGCTCATCCCCAAACTCAGGGGCGTCCTCACCAACCCCAACTGTGAATTCGAGCCCAATTTCGTTGCAATTCACACTCTGGCCACATGGTGCAAGTCCAGCTGCGCGCAGAAAGACGTTCCTATGGGTAAACATGACTCGTGTGAATAAAATATGATATATGAATATGAAATATGCGTTATTGTCCCTGATAAGGGGAATTTGTAATGGACTCCATAGCCAGAATTTCGTGATGCCTTAAAAAATTATGCAAAATATTTATATTAGGGCTGTGCAAAAATTAATTGCGATTAATCGCATCCAAAATAAAAGTCTGTGTTTACATAATATATTTGTGTGTGCTGTATATAATTATTTTGTATATATAAATACACAAACATGCATAAGAAAATGTGTTATTCATATATAATTTTTTTTTATTTATATAATATAGATTATGTATTTATATATATATATACAGAATTTAAGCACAAATAATTCTTAAATATATACATGCATGTATAGGTATTTATATATACAAAATAATTATATACAGCACACACAAATATATTATGTAAACACAGACTTTTATTTTGGATGCGATTAATCGCAATTAATTTTTGCACAGCCCTAATTTATACATAACATACACTAACTCTGTTGAACTATGTTCATATCTGATCACACTTTATGGACTGATAAAAAAGGGATGGGTCTATGTGTACTTGTATTATAAGTACATATACTTGATAACATTCGAGAGCGTTTCCCTCGTGTAATGACGTCATCGCCCAACAGATGGAGACGACGTGTCGGACTACAACCCCCATGATGCTCTGCAGCTCGCACTCACTGACTGGCTGGTGGAGTTCGGTCGAGCCAATCAACCTGACGGTAAAAACAACTCCAACATCACGTGTGCTATCCTTAACTTATAACCAATCAGATTAAAGTGAGTATAACCTCTCAGCTGAGTGAGTGGAGGCGGGGCTCATTTGCATACTCATAGAACCACGCATACTAAATGTGTGTAAGGCAAGGGTGTCGAGTTACATTCAAGATATTTTAAGACTGAAAAGAAAAACTGATTGTCATTTTGGTGAGTTTTAGGGGATGAAATGATTGACTTTAACGCTAAATAAACGTTTTCTTTCATTTTGAGATGACGTGACTGATTGCGCACCGATTGTGTTCAGGCTCTGGCGCTCGCGGCTCTAAACGAGACGAAGAGGAGCCGATGCAGACGGACGGATACGAGCCGGGCCCCAAAGACAACCCGCTGTACACGGCCGAGCCGCTGACGCTAGCGGACCTGACGCTGCTAGCGGAGCTCTTCTATCTGCCGTACGAACACGGGCCCACCGCCATCGTCATGTTGCAGGAGCTGCACTGGCTGCGATCCGACCGCGAGGCCGAGAAGGTCCGAGTGTGATGATGATGATGATCCCCAAGTCTCAACATAATTTTTTTAACTTTCAGGCTTGTATTTATTACGTGTTCGAGCGTTTAGCACTGAAACCCCGTTGCAATTGTTAGAATCGGCCTGATGGTGGCGCTACAACAGTAAAAAACTACGTAACTCCTCAAATCATTCGTGCTCAAGTGTTTCGTTGGAATCCCTGGCTCAAGACGAACTCTGATTCGTCACCCTGGCGAAATTTTATATAATTATTTATTATAATTATAATTATTTATTATTTAATATTTTGGATTTTGACTTTTGCAAATTAGTATTAGGTTTTTCACCCGATCGGAACCAATCCAGCGCTGAAAGAGTCTCTGGAGTCTGATAGTCAATAATTGTTATTTTTTTAAATTTGAAATATCTATTTATGTCCGCAACGGTACGCCAAAACGTTTGAAGTGGGCGTGGCCACTTTTACTAAAACGGCTATAACTCTAGAACGGAAAGAGAGAGTTTCACCAAATTTGGTACAGCTGTGTATGGGCTCGGTCTGTGGTCTCTTGAAGCTGCCCACTTGGTGGCGCTATAAACCAAAATTGGCTATAGCTACACAACAGTCAGTCTGATTGACTTGAAAACTGGCATACAGTTTCTTTGTTTAAGGTCTACGAGGACATTTGCATATCAAAGAAATGCCCGCCGTCAGCCAATGAAATTAGCCATCAGACAACGTTAACGGATTATTTCAAAAACTACTTTCACGAAGCTAGTCCGAGGCTTTTAACTGTTATTACTGTTCTAAAACATATTTCCTTAGTAATTTGCCTGTTTAAATAGTAATATTTACTAACCTTATTGATTAATAAAACTATACATATATTTTGCATATATAGCTAATGAATTAATTAACTAATGTCAACAAATAAGACCTGATTGTAAAATGTTACCAAAAAAATAGCTTTTGAGGTTTTTGTATTTTTTTTATCATGTTTTTAACCAATTATTGGAATTAATCTCGTTAGTAATTAGTTGTTTTTGTTTCTTTACAGTAATTTTGTCTGTAAATGGTCTTTCCCATCTATGATCTAGGCTTGCTATATAAACATTTCTTTTTAAGCATGTATTATATTGTGTTGTAAAAAGCGCTATATTAATAAGTGTGACTTGAAATGTGAATATTCTGTATTTAAGAGTGCAATAGTTGTCCCGCCCCCTGCTTCTTTCTGATTGGTCCTATGTAAATGTCCTCATAGAATGCAATAAATATTGCTTTTGATGAAAGCGTCTTTCAAATGCATAAATGTAAATGTGTTGCAGGGCGAAGAATGGCGACGGAGAGCCGAGAAGTTCGACGACATGTGTGGCGCCGTAGTCCAGATGTTCAACCGACTGTCTAATGTGCCCAACAGGGTCATCCTCTATGACCTTTACAATTACATCTGTGACATCAAGAGCGGCGTCACCATGGCCAAAGCCTACGTCAAAACACTGGGTACGTGAGACGGAGTGTGTGATCGGTGCCGGTCGCCGGTCCTGAGCAGTGCTGTGTGAAACTCATTACAAGTAACTTGAGTAATCAGATTACTTTTGTAAGTAACTAGTAATGAATTACTTTTTCAATTTACAACAAAATATCTAAGTTTTCAAATTAAACATTTTCAGAAAAAACTACTTTTCTTTTCAAAAAAACTTCTTGAAAAAGTTACATTTTCAAAAAAAATAGTAAAATGCAATATCCGAAGTTTACGCAAAACATTTATAATTAACAATAATATACTTTATGTATTTAATCTCTGGGAGTAACACAATATTGTAAGGCATTGCTGTCCTGAATGAGCTGGAAGTTAACGGAGCGTCTGCTGCTGTTTTGCCGCAGGAGGCCGAACGCCTCACCCTGCGCTGGCTTTGACTGATGATCCCGAGCCGTGGGGTTTCAGAGGCGCTTTATCTGGAGAATTCCAGGTACGCTTTTGTATGACACTGACCTTTGACCTGTGACTGGACCTCTGTGTCCTGATGATGTTTGCGTTCCCCGTGGTGTTTAGCGGATGTTGCCGTCACATGGGAACCGGGACCTGTTTCGCAGTCCTCCCGCCACGCGCGTTTACACCATTCGGCCCTGCACTCCTAAAGATCAGGTGACACGCTCTTAAAGGGGCAGTACACATTTAATTTACTGACCAGCATGTTATTCCAAACCTGTATGACTTTTGTTTGAAAAAATGTTGTTAACAAAACTAAATATAAATAATGTTTTTGAGTCTCTTCTGCTCAGCAAGGCTGCATTTATTTGATCAAAAATACAGAAAAATTTAAAAATATTATTGTATTCAAAATCATCTGTTTTCTATGCGAATCTATAGTTTAGTGTAATTTATTCCTGTGATCAAAGCTGAGTTTATCATCATTACTCCAGTCTTTAGTGTCACATGATCCTTCAGAAATCACTCTAAAATGAGGATCAAGTGAGCAGAAGAGACTCTTTCAAAACATTAAAAATAATAATTATTCCAAACTTCTGCCTGGTAATGTCATGTACGTCAATGGATATGAACTTTCTTCTCGACATCTTCTGTGTGTGTTGTCCAGCCGGAGGTGATGAAGATCTTTAAAGAGATGCAGACGGAGACGCAGCAGAAGATCGAGCTGGTCGGCGACCGGTGAGAATATCCCACTTTGATTAGTTTATATTATATCATTTATTTGATTTGAATATATATGTGCGCAGGCGTGTCTTTCTTTACACACTGACCTCACCAAATAACTCATCTGGCCTTAAAAACTCATAATAGAGAGTTTTTTGTCACTGGACGTGTAATGAAAGCTGTCTCCGTCAGGCTGGTGGAGGGTCACGTCACGCCGACACAGAACTGCAGTCTGATACTAGATGACGCTTCTGGGGTTTGTGGTTACGTGTTCGCCCTCAGTGATGCAAAGACGGCCATGACTAAAGCTCAGGTATGGAGATGACATCTAGATTGATTATAATGTTTCCTTTTACAGTCTTGATGATGTTTTCAGGCTCTTCTAGAACTCGAATGTTGATTATTCTCCTCATATTCTCCATTGTTGCGGCTCCTCTCTTCAGTAACGCTCTGTTTACTTCCTGTCTCTATGAAGCCCCTCCTCCTGAAAAGCACACTGTGCTCTGATTGGCCGGCTGGAGCAGTTTGTTGTGATTGGTTGAGCGCTGAGTGTGTTTGGGAAATGCTCCGCCGCTTTCCATAACTGCCAGTTTAACACACTACTAACAAACTCAACCAGGCCCCGCCCCTTTATTCTGCGCATGAATTATTCTAATGAGGAATATTGTGACGTGTTAAACTGGAGACTACAGTGGAGGCGTTTCAGGAACACTGACACTGATATAGAGGAGAACTGGAGCTTTCCCAGTGAACAATGAAGATGAGGATGAGGAAGAGCACAGTAGATGCAGTTTAATGTCTTGAACTCTGTGTTTTTCATGTCTCCAGTATCCAGAGACGATGCTGCAGGATTACCCATCAGTCATGGCTCTTCAGATCCACTCGAAAGTTCCCGATCACACCGCAGCGAAGCGTCTGATTCTACAGGTGCTGTCCGCGCTGAGAGACAGCGGTGAGTTTACAGCCGTCCCATAATGCCCTGTTCACCAGATGTGAACTAAGACTCTGATGAGTGTGTGTTTGTGAAGTTTGAGCTCAAATACCCCACAGATATTTATATAGCATGTTAAAATTGTCCATTTTTGAGGGTGAGCAACAACACGCCGTTTTTGTGTGTGTCCCTTTAAATGCAAATGAGCTGCTGCTCCCGTCACAGGGGGCGGAGCTTCGAGAGCTGAACGTTTCCAAAGCGTTTATCCTTTTATGTTGAAAGCGGAGTCAAAGATGAGCGACTCTAGAACAGGACATTTGATGAGTTTATGCAGCTGATGTGGAGTTACCCATCTTCTAGTCATCTATAAACCGTGTTCCGGGGGCGGGGCTTATGGAAACGTTAGTGTTTGTGATGTCACTAACCGGTGAAGAAGCTCATTGTAGTTCCTACTAGCTGTTTGTTGTAGTCCTTAAAAAGTGATTCCTCTCCCTTTGCTTTGAGGTTTGAGTCGTAACTTTGCAGATGTTGTTTTCTCAGGCTCTAAAGGGGTTTTCAGCGAGTTCAGATCCAACGACAGACGAATGTTTGACTTCCTGAAGACGCTGAACGTGTTCCAGGTGCTTAAAGTCGAAGGCCTTCCACCAAACCTGGTCATGCTGGGAACTAAACTCTGATGCAATCACACACTCATCTGGAGTTATTATGAGTGTTTGTTTGCGTGCTTGTTTTGGAAATCTGTAAAAAAAAGTCATTAACATGAGTGATAAATTATGATCAGTTTCTGTACTGCAGGAAGAAATCAAACTGTCTGAAATTAAAAATAAATCTTTATTTGCATATTCATTTTAATACGTATATGTCTCACCGTTATCTTTTCATTAATGGCATAAATCAAAGACGTATGGTATAAACATGTCCAGTGTAGATCTTAGACTAAAAATAAAAAACACTAAAGCCAGAAACAAATAAAACACTTTCATTTGTGAACGTTAGTTAACTGCATTAGAACTAACAATGAACAGCATAACTTTTGTTAACTTAAATACAACTTTTCAATTAAAATAATTATATTTTACTAACTTTAAAGATTCATAAATCCATATTGCATGTATAGCTAATGCATTAAGTAATGTTAACGAATGAGACCTTATTGTGAAATGTTACCAATAAAATAGCTCTTGAGGTGTGTAGTAAGAAAAGGCATTTTTAAGACAATTATAGGAATTAATCTCATCATATTTTGGATGCACACATTTCTTGAGTGTGTTCAGAGATGTCCTCTATATTGCATGTTTCCCTTCAGTCCCCTGAGCTTCTGTAGTGAGAGCACAGTGTGTGTATAATCATGTGTGTCCCGTGAGTGTGTGTTGAAGACGTTCACACTGCGAGTCTTGAAGCACACACCCCATCTTTACACCACGTCTGATTTTTGTCCCGGCCGTTTACATTCACTTCCGTCAGTGTGAACCGTGCCAGAGTAAACGATGAACTCCAGACCGTCATATATGTGTATTTATATCAGGGTCCAAACACACAACTTTGCAGTACATGAGATCCAGGGGGCGGAGTCGGATCCAGATCTGAGGGGTGGAGCTGGGTAGGTTTAGGGGTGGGGTTTAGGGATCGGGGGTGGAGCTGGGTAGGATTAGGGGTGGGGTTAGGGATCGGGGGTGGAGCTGGGTAGGATTAGGGGTGGGGTTAGGGATCGGGGGTGGAGCTGGGTAGGATTAGGGGTGGGTTTAGGGATCGGGGGTGGAGCTGGGTAGGTTTAGGGGTGGGTTTAGGGATTGGGGGTGGAGCTGGGTAGGATTAGGGGTGGGGTTAGGGATCGGGGGTGGAGCTGGGTAGGTTAAGGGGTGGGTTTAGGGATTGGGGGTGGAGCTGGGTAGGATTAGGGGTGGGTTTAGGGATCGGGGGTGGAGCTGGGTAGGTTTAGGGGTGGGTTTAGGGATTGGGGGTGGAGCTGGGTAGGATTAGGGGTGGGTTTAGGGATCGGGGGTGGAGCTGGGTAGGTTTAGGGGTGGGTTTAGGGATTGGGGTGGAGCTGGGTAGGATTAGGGGTGGGGTTAGGGATCGGGGGTGGAGCTGGGTAGGTTAAGGGGTGGGTTTAGGGATTGGGGGTGGAGCTGGGTAGGTTTAGGGGTGGGGTTAGAGATCAGGGGGTGGAGCTGAGTAGGTTTAGGGGTGGGTTTAGGGGTGGAGTTAGAGATCAGGGGGTGGAGCTGAGTAGGTTTAGGGGTCGGTTTAGGGATCGGGGGTGGAGCTGGGTAGGTTTAGGGGTGGGGTTAGAGATCAGGGGGTGGAGCTGAGTAGGTTTAGGGATCGGGGGTGGAGCTGGGTAGGTTAAGGGGTGGGTTTAGGGATCGGGGGTGGAGCTGGGTAGGTTTAGGGGTGGGTTTAGGGATCGGGGGTGGAGCTGGGTAGGTTTAGGGGTCGGTTTAGGGATCGGGGGTGGAGCTGGGTAGGTTTAGGGGTCGGTTTGGGGATTGGGAGTGGAGCTGGGTAGGTTTAGTTATATGTAAGGTGGGAGGAGTTAGATCTGGATCCGACTCCTCCCCATGGATTTCATGTTCTGCAGTGAGACCATCTCCAACTTTGCGTTGCTGTTTGCAAATGTTCGTTCGGTTAGACACAGACTCGTTTAAGTATCCTGATAACGACGGAACTCGCGACCATAGTTGGCTAACGATGCTTTCGGGAAACACACACCACATCGGATCAGTGTCAGACGGAGTAAAGATGGGGTGGTGTGTGTATGGTGTAAACGCAGCCTATATGAACTCCAGACCTTCATACTTGACGTCCCCGATCTTGGTGTCGGGCAGCAGGATTCGCCCGTCCAGCGTGAAGGCGGTGATGTAGCTAGCGATCCGCCCCGCATCCTCCTGGGACTTGAGCGCCAGTATGATCTGATCGTCGGTGTCCGGGATGAACCTGAAGGAGGAGAAGCCGAGCGTGGGCTGGAGCGCGCCGACGCGAGCCGCGGAGATCTGGCTGAAGTCGCGCGAGCAGCTCAGGATCAGGTTCGTGCCGCGCCGCTCGTCCGCCGTCTCCTCGTAGCGTTCGGAGCTTGCGCGGCGCGGGAGGAAGAACCAGCGCTGGAGACGCTCGCTCCACACGCCAGACTCGTGGATCAGATAACCTGACAACACACATCACATTATATACATTACAATACTATACAACATAAGATTATACACACACGCACTCTCTCTCTCTCTATACATATTTTAGTTTTAGGGATCGGGTTTAGGGGTCGGATTAGTATGTGTGTGTATGATGGGTAGGTTTAGGGGTCGGGTTAGTGAGTTAGTCCACTCACCGGGTGGTTGAATGTCTGCTGCCTTCTTGAGGGCGTTATACCTCGGCACCCAGTTCTCGTGCTCCACGTCACCACTGAAGCCGACCACCTTCACCCACTCGGGGTCGTTATTGACGAACTCTCCGCTGACGGTCGTCCACTCCTTCCCGAGACCCCCGACATACAGCCGCTCGTCCTTCACTGCCATCCACTCCGCTTTAAAGCCTGCAGGCGGGGGGTCAAAGGTCAAAGAATGTTTATCTGACTGATCCATTCCGTATAGTGTCTGATAAGATCATCGGAGATACACCACCAGTCCAAGGTTTGGGATCGGTAAGGTTTTTAATGTTTTTAAAAGTCTCTTCAGCTCACTAAAGCTGCATTTATTTGATAAAAACACTGTAATATTGTGAAAAAAAAATCTAATATATAAATCATCTGTTCTCTATGTGAATATACAGTAAAGTGTCATTTATTCCTGAGTTTATCATCATTACTCCAGTCTTCAGAGTCACATGACCCTTCACAAATCACTCTAATATGAGGATCTGATGATCAACACACAGTTATGATTATCAGTGTTGGAATTTTTTCAGGATTCTTTGATGATTATAAAGTTGAAAGGGTATATTCATCCTGATTTCATATTCATCCTTGATGAATAAGAGTATTGATTTCTTTTATTTATTTCCCAAAAAAAATAAAATTTAAATTCATACTGGCCCCAAACTTTTGAACGGTAGTGTTTAATGTTATTAATACTTCTAGTCCAGATAAATGCTGTTCTTTTGAACTTTTTTAAATAACCGTTTCCAACACTGATAATAATCATAACTGTGTGTTGATCATCAGATCCTCATATTAGAGTGATTTGTGAAGGATCATGTGACTGAAGACTGGAGTAATGATGATAAACTCAGGAATAAATGACACTTTACTGTATATTCACATAGAGAACAGATGATTTACACTGGAGTTAATCACATGAGCACAGATCCGACCCAAACCGTTTGACAGGTCGTGTAACAGAAACACCGTTACCTTTCGAAACACTCCCGTCTCCATCAGTCAGGATGACCCACGGCACGGCTCGGTTTCCCTCGATCCGGTACACGACACCGGTGCGGTCATCCACGCTGTACAGGTGCCCGTTAAACGCCACCAGCTCGGACAGCTCCATTCCCCGGCCCTTCTCCGACAGATGAGAGTCCAGAACCAGCGGGTCCGAGTCCCAGTCCACCGACACACTGTCCCCGCTCTCGGACACCAGGACATATCCTCGCTTCAGGAGACTGAACCACGTGTTGGCCTTCTGGCTGCGCGAGTCCGTGTCCAGGTCCGCGATCACTCCGATCCGGTACCGGATCCCCCTAGCCGTGTGTTCTGGGGGACTGAGCGGATACGTGTCGTTGTAACGCGATTGGGTCTCCATCACACCAGACACGTCCCGGCTGGAACGCCTCTCGGACGGGGTCTCGGAGGAGCCGGATGAGTTCTGGTGCCGGTACAGGAGAACGCCGGCCGCTAGCAGAGTCGCTACGGTGATGGCTCGCCATCGGAACCGGAACCGGGGGTCGGAGGCGGAGCTGGAGGAGAACATGGAGTCGCCGGGAACGGGATCCCGCATCGGGTCAGGGCTCCCTGCTGACACACAGAACAGGAACAACAGTCATACATCGACAAGTTCGAGTTTGTAAATCCTAGATTTCATGCACGACTAAACCACTCATCAGTTTCAGTCCATTTCGCTTAGGGATGCAGCGATATGAACATTTTGGCCGATACCGATAATTCTTTATATTTGAAAGCCGATAACGGCCAATAAATCTAAATCCAATTTTTTTTTATATAATTTTTGAGAGCCTGATTCCAAAAACAAAAGTCTCACAATTAAAATCCATTTCCCAAGCACACAATGATAATGTTCTCATTATACTTTCATGTAGCCGATATGACAGCACATTTTGCACTTTATACGAAACTATAATTTCCTTTCAAGCAATTAAGATCAATCATGTTGAACAGCGTGCATCTTAAGTGTCGTAAGTGTCCAAGTGTTGAAGGAAATACTTATCGCCGATAACGATAACATAAAAATGAACAAATATCGGCCGATACCGATATGGTGGAAAACATCCAAAAACATCCAGAAAACATCCAAAAGTGTTTATTTTATTGCACTCGATCTCTCTGCGTCTGTCGAGTTTGAGTCAGAGAGTCCACTTTCGCAGATTCACACACACCAAACTTTACAGTTTTATTCATATCTATAATCTTACGGGCTATTCATATACAGTATCATTCGCCTGATTTATATGGTGAAAATTTATTTATTTATGTCTGTTGACAGAAATCCCAAAATCTCAACCATCCAATGTTCATATTTACATGCTGGAGATGCATGCAAATTAGTGCATATTTAATAAGATCATGCCTCTTTTGCATATTCAAACATAAAATTCACAACAGTCGCCTACTAACAAACAGCAAGTCCTCGTTCAGATGCTGAGTTTACATTCGTCGGAGATTTCCCAAATCACATCCTTAAGGATCATATGTGTGACTGCCTCAATGCATGAAATACACAGGAAATAATAAAGACGAATTTCAAATTAATTCTCAAACAATCATAGAAAACATGCAGGTCCATAAAATGATGGAAATCAGGTGTGCACACACACACACACACACACACGCTGTAGCCGGCAACATCATGCCTGAGCTCATTAAATAATAAGATGATCTTTTGCATGTTTTCCCAGAACACCAAGCGCTGAAACAACAGCAAACATCACTGTAATGAAGACACGAGGGAGTTCAGCACTAAACACGCCGTTTACCGACCAGTCCGAGTCTTTACTACACACACTCCATTGAGTTATTACACATCAAGCGACATCACATGACCCTCTGCGTCAGAAACCACGCTTCACCTGTAACACAGAAACGCAAACCTCTCACGCAAGCACACACACTCCTCATGCGATCACGCATGACCACAGCGGAGATTAACAGGTGTACCACCAAAAACTCAGCAAATCAAATTCATATTTACTTCTCTCAAACATTTATGCAAATCATTATCTGTAAAATAAATAAATAAAATGCAAAACAACTATTTTCACTAGCCTGGCTGTATGTAAAATAAAACGACTCAATCATTTCCCAACAAATATATTTTTTTTAGTAAATAAATCACTTTTTTTATCCAACTGTGCGTAAAAAAATATAAAACTACTCAATCAATCCTGGAAAAAAGTTTCTTAGTAAATAAATCACGTTAGAAGCAGTTTTAATGTCCAGATATTCAACTAAACTCACTCTTCATCTCCAAAAACAAACCAATATAGTAATTGTAAATAGTAATAAATAAATAAAGAGGATTGGATGATTCTCTACCTCTCTTTCTGTCTCTCATGTCTGTGTGTGTGTGTCCGTCTGTCTCTAGTGTCTTTATTATCAGTCTCTCCCAGCGCTCATCTGAGATCATTGAGCCGAGCAACAGTGACGAGGCAAACACTGAACCCTAACCTACTGAACACACATTAACCTTCACACACCGCACCGACGCGGAGCTGCTCTTCTGTGCCAGAGGTTACAGATATAAACCCGAAAACACTCGAAACCTGTAATGCCTTCAGAAATGTGAAACCTGATTTACTTATTGAGTTCATGTGTGCCCCGCGGATTAAAGACTCGGTCTAATAATCATTTGTACAGACAGACTGTTTTTGCGATCTCACAAATGGTGTGTAGTGGATCATCTGAGGTCAAGAGAGATAATGCTGATTTGTTTAGTAAATTATTGAACATCAGATTAAACAAAGTGCTCTCGGTGTCGGATCACTCACTGAACCAATCAAATCAGAGTTTAACCATAAAACTATAGTAATAACATCTTAATTTAAAAAAATTCAGGTGACACTTTTTTTTATTATATACACTATACTATAATACACATATACATATATATATATATATGTGTGTGTGTGTAATCTGATTATATAATGCACGTTACTTGTGATGTGTTACTTTACTCGTTACATCAAAAGTAATCTGATTACGTTATGCATGTTACCCACAACACGGCTCTTTTCAGAGGAGATTGATTGAACACCTGATCGCTAGTTTGTCCATAGTCTGAAAACATCAATAGATCAGTTTTCTCAGAGAGCTTCGGTAGACATGTGTGGTTTCTAAACAATCAGGATTATCAGCCAATGTGGATAAATGGACGTACTCTGGTAGACTGGACGGAGCATGAGCGTTTTCTACATAGTTGGAGTTGGGTTTCCCGAGTTGCACCTTCACCGACTGTAAAGATCTTTGATGAAATCATGTCCTCATGTTCTGGTATCAAACACATGCAGAGTTCAACTTGAATGAAGTTCTTCTCTGTCTGCAGGTCAAACAGGAACAAACTCAATTACTGAAGCTGTATTAGGCTATATATTTCAGTTTTAACATGATTTTATATAATTTATTATTTGTTTAGTCCACACAGTATTACTGTGTTATATTCACTATATTATGTTTATTGTTTAATACAGTATTTCTTCAGTTAAAAACACAAACAGTCCACTCAAGTTGACATCTGAAAATGTCTTTGTAAAATGGGTAATAAAAATAAGTTCAAACACTGTGTTTCAATAAAAGAGCAATAAAAACACAGACTGTCAATTCATGCATGAAAGAGTTAATAATACTTTATTTATTTCCTTGTAGTAGTGTCGTAATCGTGTTCTATAACGCGTTACCAAAGGTATCAAACTTTATATATTATGTTCTCGAAGTATGTAAAGTCTGAAACTCCTGATGTAATGTTACAATATGTGTTAATACAAATGAAAGTTGTAATATCGTGAACTCAATAATCTCTATTTCTCCTGCAGGAGGAGAGAGTTTAAACTTTAAAAGCCCGGAAGTGTCGTGATCTGCGCATGCGCGGAACTCCCGTAGCTTTATTAACATAATTCCCTCACAAACATAAACAGAAACACACGGTACATTAAATCTCATCACAGATATCCATTCTGGTAGATTTGAGCTTTCTTAATGTTTGTCCGAGTGGCAAATTACTAATTGTGAATTAAAACGGTGTTTATTTGTTTGTTTGTTTTAAAACCTCAACAAGATGACTTTACACTGTTATAAACGAAACTTCGAGCGTTTAACGTTAAATGTTTTCTCTTTTGTTCTATAGTGACTCTAGCGATGATATCTAATGACTTTTCTTGGAAAATGAGATTTTAACTACAAGTATATTAGACTGGAGAAACTCCAGGCAGTTTTTTTATTTTTTGCTGAGTAACTGAATTTAACCCTTTCGTGAGGCAAAGACAAAACACTGCATTTCCTGAATATTTACTTCCGATTAAATCATTTACTTACTGTATTCCTCTGATGTTTTTCCTCAGTTTGGTCTTGTGTTATAAAGAGTTATTTCATCCCCGCTACATTTTGTGTTTCCGACACTTTATCCGCCGTTCAGACCGAAACGAACCGCCGGTTGCCAGCACACCGGTACTGCGAAACCACGCCCATCTCTTGAATATTAATCACGTAACGCCACGCTCACCCAGTACGCTTAGCTGATTGGTTTAAAGCAGACGTCGGCAACTGAGCGCAACATCTGGTGGCCAATCAAAGAATCACTGAAGCCTTACATATTAATTAGGTTACGCAACCTTTTCTTCTTTTTTTCTATCATCCATCGTATACAGAATTTAAATATTTATACATCCCCCCCGAAAGAATGTAAAAAAAATAATAAATTATGTCAGAGTGTTCAAATCGATCAATTAATAAAAAAACGGTATATTAATTAAAGATACGACAAGTCTTTTTTTTTTTTTTTGCTTTCGGAGTCTCCTGAAGAAAATAAATACGATTTTGACCATTTCTTCTTGTGTATATGGGATTTTCCCGACGTAATAAAGTTATATTATTATTATTACTATTACTTTCATTGGAATAATCATACATATATCAAAATTATTTAATTTAATCATAACATTTGACATTCTAATTCAATTTTCCACATATACACTTTGTGTACAAAACTGATGGATAATAGATTTTCTTTTCTTCTTCACATGAGTAATCAATAATCTAACCTCTCTAGCTGGATATATACTGGATGTCAAGTGTACAATGAGTTTGCCTTGTCTTTGGGTTCCTCTTGAGACGCGCTCCTCTAATACAGAGACTCTGTTGTGTTTATGGACAACATCTCCATTATTCACTGTACCGGCCTGTGACATCAACAAACAACAGTGTTCAAATCAGCATTTTATTGAACTGAAATGCCTCAAATCACACACACTAACACCATATTCACATACAGTTACCTTGATAACACATGTTTAAACCAGCCAGGTGAGACTAGTTAACCTGGTCTGACCAGGGCAAGGCTGGTTCAAACCGGTTTTTCCAGCACCAATAAAATTAAAACTTCAAACAATACAACTTTTAACTCCAAATAAACACATACAGTGCAATCACGTAATGCCAAATAACCGCAATATTCATTTGTGACCTTTTTATGATCAACAACTAATATCATCTGCATGTCAAATCAAATCATTAAATGGTTCAACATACATTTCACATCATGTAAACATGTAATCATATTAAAGACGTCCAGTCATGTGACCGCAGCACAAACGGATAATGATAAAAACAGTTAATACTAGTGTCTGATCGGACAAAGAGTGAGGTCGTGTGGAGGTCAACTCACAGCAAAGCAATGCATTCTGGGTATTTGGACAATCGTCAACTTTTCCCCATCATCTTCAGCAGGAGCTTCAGGAGATAAGAGGAAATGTAAGTAGAATATTAAGTATAAAAATAGCATTTTACATTGCGATTGCAACTTTTATCCGGCTAAAAACAACATGTGATGTTGAACCTGTGTGAGGCGGTAGTGCTCGTCCACCAGCCGCTCGATGATGCTGAAGTGATCCGTGTCGGGAACGTCTTCGAAAGAGACCGTCAGACCGCCACTTTCCAACGCCTAGGAGATCACACACACTTCATGCAAACTTTAACACACATTCCTGCAAATTCATATTTCCACAACACACATCGCTTCAGAAAAAATTTAATAATTTAAGGCATGAATAATAATGTGTGCGAGTAAATGTCGTTACTTTGAAATATTCCTCCGATTGCTTCCGAAACTCGGGCGAGTCGTGCTGCGCCACAGCGACGATGATGTCACAGGAAGCAGACGAGACTTTGAGCTGCGGCAGGAAGTGACTCGGGCTGTTCCTCAACGCCACTTCCCTGAAACAGAATCATAACCGCGGGGTTCAGTGGGGTTTCTTTGGATAAAGAACAATTGATTGAAAAATTCTTTCAAAAGTGAATGTCATTTAAAATCAATAAGTTTGACTTTTCAAATCAACTGTAAGTTTGACTTCTACCCACTCCGTTTCGAGCAATAGATTGAGGTTTTGTTAAAGTTGATGAAAATATGATCAATTTAAAGGCTTGTACAGACTAACCGAAATGCTTCTTATTGCCTTGTCATGTGTAACTAAATATTGCTCGAAATAAATAAATAAATAAAAGAAGTGATGTTTGCTCTGGTTTATTTCGCTCGCGCCCTCTTGTGGACATGAGATGACACAGCACTTTCCCTCTTGCCTTTATAACTCGAATATAATTCAGCTTTTGCTCATTATTTCATAACGAAATTGAAGTTAGTTTTCTGTGTGTGTGTGTGTGTGTGTGTGTGTGTGTGTGTGTGTGTGTGTTCGAAGGCCTCGCATGGAGGAGACACTCACTCGTTCATCTTCAGCGGCTCGTTCACGTACGTGGACAGAATCGGCAGCAGGTCGTAAACGCCACTGACCAGGACAGCACCTGAGCACACACACACACACACACACACACCACCAGATCACACACAATCCCTCAATACGAATGCATTCGAGGAGTAAATATCAAACTAGTGTGGAAAGAAAGATGCACAAACACACTTTACAACTTTCAACTCTTTAAAACTACTGTATTATATTTAATACACACAGGCAGATATTGATATTCATCTTATGTAAATACTATAAGTGAGCAGTTTTTTCCTCCTCATTCTCACTATATCAGGTTATATGAGGCATAAAATTTTGATGGATCAAATATGAAACTAAAAAAAAAAATGCACATGCAAACTTACTTATTTGTAAACAGGTAAAACTCGAAAATTAAGAAAAAATTGTGCAAAAATGATAAATTTGATGATTATGGCTTCTTTAAATTAAAAATCTCATAAAATTAGAATATTACATGAAGTCAATAAAAAAAAAAGGATTTTAAACACAAAAATGCTGGAAAAGTATGATCATGCATATACGTATATATACTAAATATATTTACATTTATTCATTTAGCTGCCGCTTTTATCCAAAGGGTCAATAAACTGTTCCCTTCAGCGACTATCCTTCACCCGTCAGGGATCATGCGTGTCTGAATAAAGCAGAAAGTGCCGTTTGATATCCACACCTTTGATTTGCGGGGAGATGCCGTACTCGGACCAATCGGTGGACAGGACCATGGCGGCCAGGTGTGCTCCGGCAGAGTGTCCGCACAGGTAAAGCCCACTGGAGGAGCAGAGAACAGCGTGAGCACAGGCGTCCCATCAGCCACCTCTCTACCTGACGCATCAACACACCTGATGTGTGAATACTGCTGGATCACGGACGCCACGCTCCTGCGCACCTGAGACACCATCAGATCCATGTTCCCTACACACACACACACACAAGTTTCTATGAGTGTGTGGGTCTCTCTATGAGGGTCTCTGTGGAACATCAACACACTACGATTTGGGACGTTTTAAATAGTAACGAATAGCATTTAAGACAGATAGTAAGCAAATTAGGATGCGGTGATATAAAACACATTCGTTTCCCATGATCCTCTGCAGTCGTACCTGTAGGAGCGGTGCTGTAACCCACGGCGACCACGACCGCGCCCTTCTGGACCAGCGGGGGGGCCAGGAACCCGGACTCGTCCTTACTGGGACCCGGCACACACACACAGTTAACGTCACTGATATACCAGTATGGGCTTATTCATATTTAGAATTATTTACAATTTATATTTTCATTTTAATTTAAGCTTAAGTTTTAGTAATTTAAAAAAAGTTTTTAAATTTGATTTATTTAAAGTTTTAAGTTCTAGTAAGATTTTAAATTTTATTTAATTTATTTAATTTTTAATATATATATATATATATATATGCTTTCGTTATTTTAGTACGTCAAGTTACATGTTTTCTTTCGATCATCGTTTATTTTAAAGTAACAAAAAAATTATGGAGTTTAAATTCAAACGACTACTTGAGTGCGTTTCACATTCCAAATGTCACAATTAGTGTCGGCGCTTTCGAAACATGAAACAATAAAATGTTATTTTATTTATATATATATTAAATATTTATAATTTATTTAATTTTATTTTTTTGCTTCTGTTATTTTAGTACTACAAATTAAATGTTTAATGTCAGTCAAAATTTATTTAAAAAAAAAATTGTACAGCTTGTTTTATTTGGAATTTGAATGAAAATGGCGACTTTTACACAATTACTTCGAAAACGCCTCAAGAAGCTTCGAAACTTTTGTGGATCGTTTGTTTCGACCCATTGATTCACATATTAAACTGCCAGAGTCACATGACTTATGCAATGCAATGGTTCGCCAGTAGGGGGCGATGGTCTCTGCAGTCCCATGACCAGCATCTATATGGTTTTTATTTTCTGTAGACATTTGTGTAATAAGAGGAGTTTTAGTTAATACTCTTATTGGCCTGATTAAGTTTTAACGCATGTATGGTTGTTTCATTCAAAACAGGACGATTATTCCAACAGAAAGAGTTGACGTAATCAGAGCTTGCCGTTTGTTGCATATTCTAAAATTATAATGATTTAACGATGGCTTCTCACTAGTATATAAATATTATATCTAATATTTGATGTGGAGATCACATGTAAATGTCCCGGTTGTGGAGAAAAGCAGATAAAGCGAGGGATCCGACCTGAGAAACTGCCAGTAACCTCCATGAAAGTAAATCACCAGCGGCAGATCTGAAACACAATCGACAGATTCAGTAATAATGACCTGATGATGAGAGAAACACAAACACACACACACACACACTCAACAGCATACAGACATTAAAGGCCTAAACGAGTCAATCTCACAACAAACACGTCTGATCACATTTCACCCCAAAAAAATATTTTATAACATATTTTACGGTAACTTAAATTGAAATGCACTTATTTACCATGCTACTAAAAATAACTGGATTTGCTTTTAAATATGCCTTTTTTTCTCAAATAACATTTGTTTCTGAAAGTAAACATGAGATTGACTTTTTACATATGAGTATGATTTATTAGCACTCTTCTGAAACTAACATATAATACAGTTCTCATTAATAACACCTTAGATAGAATAACAAACCAAAAATGCTAATACCATTTTATATACACAAACCAAACTATCTACAGACAGTACAATTTGTGATGACTATCAAAAGGGTTGTTATCGTTAGCTAAAACTATTAAAAACTTTTATAGCTGAATTTAAAAAAAAAAATCAAAAGATAATAAGAAATGTTGCCATGGCAATAAAATGAAATAAATTTATGCTGAAGCACTAAAATAACTGGAAATAAATAAAAACGTGTGATCGTCAACCAGTGGATCTCTCAGTGAGTGAAGGCGGGGCTCATTTGCATATTCATTAATAGTTAATGAGGCGAGGGTGTTGAGTTACATTCAAGATATTTTAAGATAATTTTTCAAGAAAAAATATGTCATTTTGGTGATCAAAGATGAGTTTAAAGCGAGAAATAATAGACTAAGTTACAGGGGGACTTATACTCAAATAAAAACGACAAAATAAAAATAAGCTCATTTAAAATATGAATAAAACAAAAATAACATTTTTTATGTAATTTAAGACTGATTATAATTGTCACATACCTGGACTGGAGCTGCAGGGAAGATAAACATCCAGTTTCTCTCTGTCTCCTTCGCCGTATGGCACGTCAATCAAAGTCTGAGCGACAGCTCTAGCTTTCTCTGTGCCTGCACACACACACACACACACACACATCTAAATTCAGTATTATTGGACCAAAATGCATGTAAACAGTCACAGATGTAGGTCACGTGCTCAAAGCTCCTGCCTGAGGAGCATCTGTGACGTGTATTCAGATGAAGATGAGGTGTTTCCCTGTGTTTCATCAATGAACTGAAGTAAAAGGATTCAAACACGCGCTCACCTGATTTTAAAGCGGCCACGTGGGCTCTGATGACGTCATCCGCGGACATCCTGGGTGACCAGCGACTCGGCGAGTACTGAAGCTCGAGCTCCTGAGGAAAACAAGTGACCGTACCTATACTGTCTATTATGGTATTGAAGCGCGACCTCCTGTCGAACACACGTGACTGAGTGAGTGAGTCCTGAAGCGCGAGCTCACAGACGAGCAGACTCATGCGCGCGCAGCGACCTCTGCTGGCAGGACGCTGTCATTACAACACATTCTCTCGTACATATTTAACAGAATATTAATCTCCTGATTTCCTCAAGATTTTTTTTAGATTGTTTTATTTCTATTTATTTTTATGAATGTACTGTATGTTTAATTTCTATTGCTTTAATGTTTTATGAATCCATTATTTTAGTAGAATATCTCTTACTGTATCGCCTTATTGCCTTGCTCTATTTTTATGGCTCTACCTCGAGTTTCTTATTCTATTTTGTGAGTGTGTGTGTGTTACATGTATCCCCTGTGATCCCCCAAAAAACGAAAAAAAAAAAAAAAGCATACAGTGCACAAATATGTGTATTTCCGTATGTATGGCATTCCAGCATGATCTATTTATATTTAAATCGTAATGCAAAGCACTCTATCATTTCCAGTGTATATTAACTTTGAGAACTCGTATGTGATTTCCACATCTTTCTTGACTATTCTCTTTATTGGGCTACTAAAAGCTATGTTTTTGTAAAAATTAAAAATGCAAAATAGTCATATTTATTTCTCTAAATTAAACAGTCCTAGTGTAGTGAGGTAATGTTTGAAACTTTTACTGTTGCATACAGTTTCATATACTGTATTATATTCATATATATTCATATTCATATATAATTTTAAAAAAGTATAAATTGTACATGATACCCTATGGAAGCCCATTTCTACCACATTAAAAACTGTTTTATGACATAAAAATAATATAATATTCAAATAATAATATACTAAATCATAAATATGACAAAATTTCAAAATTGTGACAAAAGTTGAAATGAAAAAAGTCAAATGGAAATTGTCATTCTATATGATTTTTAATGTGACAATTATGACTTTCAATGTCATAATTTCGATTTTTTATGTAATAATAATGTAAATGAGCAGTTTTTAGATCAAAGATTGGAAGTTTCACAAGTACTTGTGATTAAATGCAATTCTTTATAATTACTTGTGCTTCAAAATCGCATCTAACATTTTCATACAAGTTTGTATACTTGCATATGTATGTGTGTGTGTTTTATATAGGCCTATATATATACATACATACATACACACACACATTTACAAACTAAATGCGATTAATAGCAATTAATCGATCTGACAACATAAATAGTTATTAATAAATAAAACACTTAAGTGGAACATTTAAATTGGCAGATTAATTTTCGGTAGTTTATGGACTAATTTGTCCATCAACCATCACTGCTTCTCACTGTATTTGATAATCAATCTTAGATTTGACACACTTACATCTGTGCTCATTTTCCTCCAGTCGCTCATGATGATCTTCTGCTGGTCTAGACCTTTGAAACTGCAGGTGGGACCCTCATATCTTCATGTATTATTGACACACAGTCAATCATTAAATGCTTTAAACCCATAGTTTAAAATGTGCAAGTCATGAGTCATGCTCTGATGCTTCACTCACTCAACCGTAATTTGGCACATAATTGAACTGGATTGGTGGATATTAAACGCAAATAAAATTCAAACAACAAAAAATCAGTTTGTACCCACTTAATGATCTCTTTCTTCATTTTCTTTACTTCTTATTATTACTTTTGCTTACATTCCCGGCTGCCCTGAAGGCTTCTTTTTTTTTTGTTTGCCTGAACGCTTCCTCATGCCAAGGAACTTCCCCCGCTGTGACGTCAGTCATTTAGAAAAACACTGCAGAGGCGGCAACCAATCAAATCACAGGAGCTCATCAGCGCTCTTGTGTTCACTGATGCGCGCACCCTCGATCATGATTGGTCCCGAAGAACGTGACGCTACAGGAACTATAAAACGACAAACTGGCGGTGGCGGGACGTTCAAATCCTGCTGTAAGTCATACTGTATGTCGAGATAACAATAAGACAGAAGAAACACACACACACAAAGACATGGATTGTTTGAATGTGGCGAAGATTTTACCCAATTCCCCCCGGAAGACAACAGGACAGATCCAGGTGCGTGATTGGTTCACTTTTTTAACGTTTTTTGTTATGGATTTGAAGCTTTTGTAAATATAAATATTAATGACATCAATATCTCTTTGTCATTTTCTCAGATCATTTTCGGACCGATGTTCTCAGGAAAAAGGTGAGCGAATAAATCCTCACTACAGGAATTATGACCGTTAAAACTCTGGTAAAATATGTTTGGGCTCAGCGGAATGGCGCCAAATGCAGATTCAGGCGCGAGACCAGTTAGGTTACGATTATAGCGCGAAATGTTGTCAGATACTCCCAGTGTAAATGCTTATATGTCCTAGTTTTCTTAGTGTAGCGGTTCCTGACGTCACAAGCTGTGTTTATAATAAAAGCACGTCATTGCTCTGAGGAAAGTGTCACTGTGAGAATCCGCTGAAACACTCAATGAACACAAGCGCTGTGATCCACTCCTCAAATCACGGTCTGTCAGACTCGAGTGTGGCTTTCTGATGATGGATATGCAGTTTACTTCAAACCACTGACTCTCCTGGTGTATTAAAGGTGTTTTGTGAGTTGATGTATTAGTGTGTGTGTGTGTGTCCAGCACGGAGCTGATGAGGCGTGTGAGGAGGTTCCAGGTCGCCCAGTATTCCTGTTTGCTCATCAAATACGCCAAAGACACCCGCTATTCTCAGACGGGGATGGCCACACATGACAAGTAAGAACGAAGCACTGGACGTGTGTGTGTGTTCCTGTGTTCAGGTAGGGTGTGTGAAACTGATGTGTGTGTGTGTGCAGGAGTATGATGGAGGCAGTTCCTGCTAGTCTTCTGCGTGATGTTCGCTCTCTGGCTCTCCAGGCGTGTGTGATCGGCATCGACGAGGGACAGTTTGTACGTGTCCATCATTCTCAATCTCATGTTATGCTTTATGAGTTCTTCAATTATTCAGATCTTCTGCTTTTGCAGTTTCCAGACACCGTTGAGTTCAGTGAAGAAATGGCCAACATGGGGAAAACCGTCATAGTGGCAGCGCTTGATGGAACCTTCCAGAGAAAGGTGTGTGTATCGATGTACATTTCAGAGCTGTACCTTAACTTTTTTTGCACATAGCACCGGTGTACTAGTTTGATCATTTTACATATGTTTTATTCTCTGAGCGATGTTGCTGACCTTTGACCCTTGTGTGCGCAGCCCTTCGGGAACATCCTGAATCTGGTTCCTCTGGCGGAGAGTGTGGTGAAGCTGAACGCCGTGTGCATGCAGTGCTTTAAAGAGGCCGCTTACACCAAGAGACTGGGCTCTGAGAAAGAGGTACACACACACACACACACACACACACACACACACACACACTGCAGTGCTTTAAAGAGGCCGCTTACACCAAGAGACTGGGCTCTGAGAAAGAGGTACACACACACACACACACTTTCACAGCGGAAGCGATCTGTGTCATCCTCATCCTGCACTGCTCCATTCACTCAATTAATTTTACATATCACGATTTTATATTATAGCGATACACCAAGACACGGTTAAAACATAATTCGGTTGATTTAAAATGCTAAATTTGGTTTTACATTGTGTGTGTAAATAGACTTGGACTTGCTGCTGGAAACCCAATAGATGCACCAGAATACACACATTCATGATTCTGAAGCTGAAAACAGAATTATGTTAGTCGAATATGCTCATTTCACTGACTAGATGTATGTAAAATAATGTAGGCCACATCATAATGGTAACATCAGACATTTTGGCATTATCAGCACACACAAATATTCCCCCATTGCATTATTATACACAATATTCAACATGTTTCTGGAAACGCTCATGAATTTCTCACAGAAATGTTTCATTTTGGGTGAACCATCCACGAGACGTATTTCTGCACGTGTGTGTTGTGATATATTGTGACCGTTATCCGTTGGTCCTCGTCAGGTGGAGGTGATCGGCGGGTCTGATAAATATCACGCTGTGTGTCGGGTGTGTTACGGAGATCTGATGACGAGTAAAGAGAACCGAGACCCGATGCGAGACGAGACGCCGCCACATCACGTGACGTCAGGGAAACCTCTGGATCACGGTGCGACACGCAAACTCTTCGCTTCCCTTCACCTCTGAACACGACTGTTACGAGCACTTAGTGTGTGTGTGTGTGTGTGTGTGTCGTCTGCTGTTGATTTCCTGTAAATAATAACGTGAACTTCTTGATCCAGCTAAATATTGTGTTTGTATCTGCACATCCTTTGAACGTATTTTAAAATGAATGATCTTAATCTATTTAAATGTCTAACGAGACCAGCTGACATCCTGAAACACTGCCATGAAGTGATGTTTATTATGATTAAAACTTTTTATTTTTATTTTTGCATTAATTATTTTCTGCTCACTAGGAATTTGTTACATCAAGTTTTAATTCAACAGACGCATGTTAATAAAGACATTTCTCAATCAAAGACTTGTTTGTTTTAATTTAGAAATGCAACCAGTGTTTGTTAGTAAGTGCAATAGAAATAACTGTAATCTGGTTATTCAGAGACAACACCTGTAACCTGAAAATATACAGTGGAAACATGCAAACCACACACAATAAATAATTGAAATTATTCAAAAACAATCCTGATATGTTAATGTTGCTGCATCCTATAGAAGCTCGTTTCTGCCACGGCATAAAACTAATTAGATTATTTTTCTGAACTGAGTTATCACTAAAGTTTAGGATCATTGTTTTTTTAGGGATGGGCAACGATTAATCGCATCCAAAATAAAAGTTTGTGTTAACATGATATATGTAGGTATAATTATTTTGTATATATAAATACACACACATGCATGTATATATTTAAGACATATTTGAATGTACATACTTTATATGTATTTATACATAATTAATATTATGTATAAATATAAATATTTATTATATTAGGAACACATTTTTCTTAAATATATACATGCATGTGTTAGTATTTATATATACAAAATAATTATATACACATATATCATGTAAACAAACTTTTATTTTGGATACGATTAATCGTTGCCCATCCCTAACTTTTTTTAAGACATTTTTTATTCATCTAGGATGCATTAAATTGATCAAAAGTGACTATAAAGCCATTTATATAATGCTACAAAAGATCATTTTTTCAGAAATGCTGTTCTTTTTAACTTTCAAGTCATCATAGAATCTTAAATAAAATGTATGTTTTTACAAAAATAATATTAATAATCATAACTGTGTCAGATCCTCATATTAGAGTGATTTGTGAAGGGTCATGTGACTCTGAAGACTGGAGTAATGATGATAAATTCAGGAATAAATGACACTTTACTGTATATTCACATAGAAAACAGGTGTTTTTTTAATAATATTTGACTTTTTTTACTGTATTTTTAAGCAAATAAACGCAGCCTTGAGCAGACGGGCCCCAAACCTTTGAAAGCTAGAGATTTATAACTTTGTCAAATGTGAGAATTGTTTTATCCCGTGGCAGAGAGAGCAGAACACACCAGTCCGGTGCAGATGAACCAGCATCAGTGTGTGTCTGTGGGTCCACACACACACACACACACTCACACACACACACACACACACCCGCAGCGTCTCCAATCAATCACGTTTCTGATCTTTATGTTCCGCCACATTCCCACTCATTAACAAAACACAAAAACACTGCTGTGATCGCAGGAGTGTGAGCGACGGATCGGCTTGACTTTATTCCAGCTCATCAGTGCAAACCTCAACTCGTCGTCTACAGAACAAAACACTATTTACACATTACGGCCACATTGGAAAAGCACAGTCAGACTCCCAGCTGAGGCTCCTCCCACATATGAGGCGGCTGTCATATTTCGTTGGCCTGTGGGCGGGGCTTGTCAGTAGACGGGCGGCTGGTACCGGTTCTGGTCGGACGGGTTGGGGTTCGGGATGAATGGCGGCTGCTGGTACACGTCTGGCCCGGTGTTCTGGAAGGACGGGTAAGTGGGCGGAGCGTAAGGGGAGGTGATGTCAGTGGGCGGAGCATAAGGGGAAGTGACGTCAGTGGGCGGATCGGCGTATCTCCGGCTCACGTCTCCAACGCCCTGACGAAACCTCACCAGAGCGAAGTAAGTCAACGCCCCCTGAGGACGAGAGATTCGACTGTCAATCATCGGCTGCACGTGGGATTAACCCTCTGTGCTTTTCCGGCATTTTTCTACGTTTGTTTTTTTACTTCATCGGAATGCTAGGAAACTTGGTAAAGGTTTTGGCACTTGCTGTGTGAACACACAAAAATCATAGACATGATTTAATGGTCCTGAATAAATAGTGTGCGTCAGATTTTAGTGCATTGGAAATGAATGAGACGAGTGTCCTCTAGTGGAAGCGTCTGGAACTGCAGCCACACACAGTCTCTCCGCAACATGGCATCATGACTTTTGCGTAAACACACACGCTACAGCCCGAACGATAAAGGATTTTGAAGGCCGATACCGATACAAATATTTGTTGGTTTTAAAATCCGATATTCCAATATATCAGCCGATATTATTATTATTTTTTTTGTTTATTTCAGAAACGTGCAACAAAATATTAAAAGATTTTCCTAACATTAACGTTAACATGGTTCAAGCGTGATTAATCCATTTTTATTTTATTTTTGAAATATTCATTTATCGGCCATTATAACTACCGATATTTCATTTAATTTAATTTACCGATATTTTATTTTATTTATTTTTTTGTAATATAACAAAAAAATTAAAAATTAAAAGCTGAAAAAATTAAAATATATATAAAAATACTAAATAAAATATAGTACATTCATTTTTACATATAAAAAAAAAATCACTCACCCAGGACGCGAGGGAGAAGAAGGAGAAGGCGATGACGGCGTGGGCCCCGTCTGTGGGGATGCCGCTGGTGTCGACGGTCTTCGTCCACTGATCGGCCGTCAGACAGAAACACAAAAACCACAGGAAGGTCCAGGCACCTGATCAGAAGAAGTGATTTTTTACATTAAAGTTGACATATTACCCTTTTCACAAGATGTAATAGAAATCTATGGTGTAAATGAACAAATCTTTTTCAGTCAATTTGTTCGTTGAATGAAGCAAAGGACTCGAAAAATGATTCGTTCATTTTGATGAACGGGTTCAAACAGGAGAGTCACAGAACAGAGCAAGGCGAGCATTTGAGCTTATAAAACTTAAACTTTGTTGTTATTTTATTAAATGAGCGCTCGTTTTGCTTGATAAGACCCTTATTCGTCATTTAAAGCCCTTTGAAACTCTCATTTGGACCTTGAACCGTTTGGACCCCATTAAAGTCCATTATATGGAGAAAACTCCTGGAATGTTTTCATCAAAAACCTTCATTTCTTTTCGACTGAAGAAAGAAACACATGGACATCTTGGATGACACGGGGGCGAGTGAATTATCAGCAAAAGTGAACTACAACTTGAATTCATCATTACTGAATATGATTAAAAAAATTGGGGTTTTTTATGGTTTGTTTTAGATAAATTTAATAACCCCTGATATTAATGTTTTAAGCAAACTCTGACATCCTACCCACTCGCACAGGAAGACGTCGATGCAGAAACCACATAACAGTGTGTTTCACTTCTACAGGACATTCGTCTGAAACTGATGATGCTAAAAGAACAGGTCGTGTGTAAACACACCACAGTTTCCACAGAGGAGCACAGACACTGAACACACACACGACAAACTAAACCTTGGAGATCTTCTCTAGCTCTCTCCATCCACCTATTTTAGCCACATTTTGGGAGATTGCATGAAAAAAATGTGCATAAATTCTACAAATGTGGATTAAAAACGCATGATTATTATTTTATCTAATAAAAAGACGTGCACGTAAACTATGATGGAAACTGAATAAAACCCTCAAACCTCATGTGACTCTTTTTTCCTCGAACCTCAATGTTGCTACACTTAATATATATTGCTTTCTTTATTTGTATAATTTATTGTTCATCTTTTTGTATATCTATTTCTGTTGTCTACATGAATGTTTCCATTAACCCCTGAAGCGACGAGGTTAGTTTTTAACAATTGTAATGCAATGTGCTAAAAATGACAGTAAAGTTGACTGGGATAACTGGAGGTCGAATCGTCTCTAATGTTGGTTTGGTGATTGTGTGTTATTCTCCAGAAGCGTCTCACACACACACACACACACACACACACACACACACACACACACACACACACGAGTGTGTTCCCGAACGCTAGAGAACACGACAGCGTTTACTGACTTTCGACTGACGCTAGACACACACTCGTTATGATGGAGGGAAAGAACACCATTGTAGAAACTTACAGTTTTATTACTCATATTTTTGCACCAATTTTCCAATAAAGTGCAGATTCTGTTCTCGTGAACACAAGTTACGACGTCACTCTGTAGGCCAAAACGCGGAAGTGAGTTAGCATTTTAGCATTACGGTTCCCTCGCTCTAAAGCCTATGGGATCTTTGAATGGGTTTTTGCTAAATCGCCTGAAATAAGGTCTGTGGCGAACAAAGCCTCTAAATATTTTCACGTTTTGATCTATGGCATAGAACACAAATCGTTACTTAGGCTTCAAAATGTATACATTTTGGATTAACTTGTAAAGATTATCTTGCTAGACAAAACGTGTAAGGGGTCACAACCCTTTTTAAACACAGATCTTATTTTTGCGATTTTCCAAAAGTCTATGGGGAAAACGCTTTGCTTTTCGACCGAGTTGTCCTACAAAGTGACGTCATCACTTCGGCACATGTGCGCAGGCGTGTCTTTCTTCACACATTGTCCTCAACAAATAACTCATCTGGCCTTAAAAATTCATAATACAGAATTATTGGTCGCTTCCATGTGAACTGAGTCATTTTGACAGTGTCTCTACAGAGAGGAGAAGGGAAGGAGACAGTACTGGAGAACATTTACATCGCCTCACCTGAGAAGCCCAGATCGGCCAGCACGATGTATTTACGCTCCTGAGCGCTGCTCATCGACGGCAGGAAAGCATCAGCCAATAGGAAGCCTATACACGCCAGGAACGCGATGACGCCGATTCCCACACCGTAACGACACACTCCGTCGTTCCCGTTGAAGACACACTTCACGTCGGGTTCTGTCGAGGCGTTCACGTAACCTTCAGCGGTTATGGAGGCAAACACCACGATGGAAAACACCTGGCGGAGGGAAGTGAGGCCTGCATCAAAGATCAAACCACAACAACGCAGGAATAAAAGCAAAACCAACAAAAATAACTTTTCCCATTAAGTTATACAAATATTTATCTGTCTTTTTTGTATGCGACACCGTGTCCTAAGCACACATGTTGAGATAAGATTTCCGGTCACAAGCAAAAAAAAATCTATCAAAGCTCACAGCCAATCAGAAGAGAGTGTGGGCGGAGTCTCTCAGCATTTCGCAACCACATTAAGCAAAACTCACAGCCAATCAGAAGAGAGTGTGGGCGGAGTCTCTAGCAAGCGCACTACATTCGCAACCAAAATAGATATGTACATAATCAAGTTAATAAAAAATTCACAATTTTAACATTATTAAAAATACATACTAAGTAATTTAGTTTACTGACAATCGTCAATAGAACCTGTTTAATTTCAAGGTTTGAGGTGAATCGTCACATTCAGTACGGCTATGAATGATATTCAAACACTTTTAACATCAAATAAAGCACATATTATTACTGTAATTGTTTGTTTGTGTGTTGTTGTTCAAACCTCACCAAAATCCCCAACTGATAGCCCATTATATTATTAAAATATAAATATAGTAGTCAACATTTGAAGTGGGTAAAAACTAGGGCTGTCAAAACGATTAATCGCATCCAAAATAAAAGTTTGTGTTTACATAATATATGTGGGTGCACCGTGTATAATTATTATGTATATATATATATATATAAAAACATGCATGTATATTTAAGAAAAAAAAATATTTATATATAAAATATTTATATATAATATAAATTATATATAAATCTATAAACAGAACATGAAAATATTTCTTAAATATATACAAGCATGTGTGTGTGTTTATATATCTAAAATAATTATACACAGTGCACCCACATATATTACGTAAACACAAACTTTTATTTTGGATGCGATTAATCGCGATTAATCGTTTTGACAGCCCTAATATAAACCTGAATTTTGAATGTTGACTGACTACTGTAACTATTTTTAAGCTTGGTTTAACCCATTACAACCCCACCCACAAACTGAACCGGAGGTTTTGATTGGTGAACTTTTGGCAAAAGTGCACAGGCAATGTACTGTGGGTGAAAAATAAATTTATTGAATTTCAACAGTTTATTTGATTAAATTCAAGTAAAAGCACCACAACTTAACTATACTGAAAAAACTACTTTAATGAGAGTAGTTGTAATAAGCGATTGAAACATTGAGAGAAAGCAGTCGCTGCAAAAGTGCCCCACAAGACTCACACACACAAACCAAACTTTATAATCCCAGCAGTGCTCTCGTGTTACCTGCCATCTGCTGTGTTTACATGTCAGCACTGGGACGGGGGACATTCTGTACTGGTGTGGTGTACTATCACACGACACACACCATCACAACACACCCACTGACCCGAATGCTCATGCGACTGGAGAGTCCGACTCAAACACACTGCTGTGTGCAAATGTGTGACGCTAGTAAACAAATTACACTGAATAAATCTAGACATGGTTGACAAGGTCACCTGATGCAGTCACACACACACACACACAGGACGAGATCTGAATCAGCTCTTACTGACTGTTTCACAGTGTCTGTGGAAAGTCCCTTCGCTGGAAAGTGGATCATGCTACTGAATGGCACAATTAAGGTAGTTAAAGGGTTAATTCACCCAAAAATGAGAATGATCCCATAATTTAATCAACTTTAAGCCATCCTAGATGTATAATGACTTTGTTCTTTCAGCCAAACACAATCGAGAGTTGTATTAAACCGCTTCCCAGCTTTATAATAGGAGTAAATGGTGCATGAGATTTCAGAAGCCAAAAAGTGCATCCATCCATCATAACAGAATCAGTGATTATAGCTCATAAAGTTATAAATATGGATATTTTGCTTCACTTCAGAAGGCCTTCATTAACCCCTGCAGTTGTATGGATTACTTTTATGGTGGATGGATGCACTTTTTGGGACTTCACATTTTTTTAATGTTAATTAATATCGTTTTAGATCCTTCAGAGAACATTCAAATGAAACATTCCCATAATGTCTTAAGAATGATGCTAATTCTACATGTTTCGTTGTCAACACGTCTTTTTAAACTGGAGTATTTAGAGAAGATTCAGAAATAACATTTTCATAACTTAATGGGAAACATTTCTGTTAACTGGGATTTACATTCGATGTTGATTCAATTCATTTCGACATGTGCACTTTGTCAATTGTGAAACTACTTCAAAAGCAGCTCTTACAGGACCAACAAGATATTCCAGTCGCTACTAAATAGCACTATCCTACTTTTATACAATTAAAACGTGTAATTAAAATTTGCACAAGTTCAAAACATCATTAAAGCAGTAAAAAAGTGCCACAATCGCACGAATGACTCAATGATTTATATTCTCAGATTACTGATCGCAATGAGTTGAAGCTGTCACTCACCCAGCTGAGGACTCGTGTGATAGTTTGAGGCTGTTTGATGAATTTGATTGGATCGAATCCCGCTCCTGCCAGAGAAGCTCCGTACGCCACACTGTTCGACTCCATCGGTGAAACAAACACACACACTCACACAAACACGCGCGCGCGCGCGCCCGACAGCTGAAAACACAACACGGACACGACACACACCACCGGTGCAGCTGCTTCCTCAGACACCGGTGTCAGATTCGCGAATGAGTCGTTCTTCAGAACCGGCTCTTTTTGATGATTCAGATGAACGCAATGGGCTGTTTATCAACAACAAAAACTGTTCAAAAGAACCGACTCGCCAAAATGATTCGAACTTTTCGACGCCGCTGCACAGAGTGAAAATCCAATACGGTTAAAGTCTGAATGGCACTAAACATTCCGTTAGTTTAATGTTTAATAATAAACAGTTGATTAGGATATTAAAACACAATGATGACGTTCACTGCTACTCACAATCTAACGCACACACATAAATAAAAGTGATGCAGTACATACAAATCATCTGTTTTAATGTTATTAAAATGAACACTGTTGGGTTTATCAAAAACATATACATTTTTATTTATTTGTGATCTTCCCTCCACAAACCCACACAGACTCGTTTGAATCTGACAGTAGACACATTGTTGGCTGGCCTGGTCTTCGCTTCTGATTGGTCAGTCATGTCGACCCATGAGTGCTTGTCTATTGTCTCGCTTTGAATAAACCTTTGTCTTTGTCAGAATAACACGTGACAAATCAGTGAAGATATGCTTGTGTCTGTGGGAAACCAACCAGTCAGGTTTAACGGATTCAAATCCATGAAATTAAACTCTTCAAGAATGTCTGTAGAATTATTTTGAGGCAGCGTCTTTATACAGGAGAGTTTCGTCCACAGATTCGTCTTCATCCTGTTAAACAGAATGAAACGAGCACAATCTTAGTTGAAGGGGAACGTTCTTTATTAAAAAAAAATCTGTGATTAAAAAAAATTATTAATAAATAATACCTCGGCAGAATCACTCATTCTGTCAGCGAGGACGACGTCTTCCTCATAACCCTCCAACATCTCCTTAAACTAAAGAACACACAAACTCTTATCTAGTGAGCTTCCTAATTATAAGAACGCAAAATATGCCCATTCTGTGTTTCATGGATCATGCAAACCTACCCAGAATGCATTGTGATTAACTCAGGGAAACGATTAATCACATCCAAAATAGTTTTTTGTTTGTTTATATGCATGGAAATATTTCTTAAATATTCATACATGCACGTGTGTGTATTTATATATGCAAAATAATTATACACAGTTTACATGCATATATTGTGTAAATGCAAACTTTTATTTTGGATGCGATTAATCGTTTCACAGTCCTAGAGATTAGCTATAAACATACAAATTTGATAATAGTCTAATTATGAACTAAAACAGAAGCAGTGTAAATGCATCCATCCTCCTCACTGGATAATTCTCCTCCTCCTCCTCCTCCTCTTCATCTTCATGTTTAAGAGTGATCTCCATTCTTCTGAGAAGCACACACACACACACACACACACACACACACACAAATAGCTCAGTTGAATGTAATGCTAGATTTATGAATCTGTCGAATTAAAAAAGAAAACTCACAAGTGTTTTCCTGAATATCTTCTTCCTGAAACGACAAATGACATAATTAATAGTCATCATTTGATTAATTCAAACAATTAATCTTTGCATTTAAATATTTAAATCATGAGTGGCATGATAAACTCACGGAGAACGACTCCATACACACAGCATGACATCACCACCACGTTCAGCAGAGCGAAGCAGCTCAGGACCACCAGCAGCAGCGCAGGAGACACGCGGTTCAGGACTGCACACCGACAACAACAGCAAGAAGGAAAACAGTTAACTCGAAGGAAACATTACATTGTGTCTTTCTTCAACTTCAAACATTAACGTCACTTTTAAATCTTCTCGAGAAACATTTACAAAAATTTCCATGGTTGTTTTTTTTTTTTTTTGCAATGTTTTGAGAACATTATTAAAGACCAGAGAACCTTCACTCAACGTTCCCTGTTATAGTTATTTCATTTTATTACCTTATTCTTTCTAAATATTTTTTTTTAAATTCATCAAATAAATTAAATATTATTTTAAATGAGTATATCATAAAGGGAAATTATAAATATGCAATATATTTTTTTAATATATTTTGAATTTGTCAAAATTGTAATTATGTCACTTTATTCTTCATATGTCATATATATTATTATTCTTCATATATATTATTATGTTTATTTATATATATATACAGTCGTGCTCAGAATTAATGGCACCCCTGGTAAATAAATATGAACCTATAAATTGACTATAAACCAAATAAATTTGACCTTTGTGCTTCCTCATATTTAAACTCCTTGAAACAAGAAGTCATAGCTGGACAATTTCATGTTCCTAGTCACCCTGATGTGCTTAAAAAATTAAATATTAATGGGAATGTACTTCAGAGATATTTTTCTCATAAAAAATTCTAGGGGTGCCAACAATTATGGCCAGAGTGCTTTGGAGAAAAACATTTATTTCACAGTGCGATTTACCCCCACTTTCAATTCTTTTGCTTCAATGAAAGGTTAGAATTTTCCCAATTTTTTGAATGGAAGATCAAAAGGATAAACAATGCAGAATTATTTTTTACAGCCAGTTTTCATCATATTTACCAGGGGTGCCATTAATTCTGAGCACGACTGTATATATATATATATATATATATATATAGCAATGCTGTCCACTTATCAACTTACACACGGTTTAAGCGGATTAAAAACACCACATACACACATAAACAACATTAACGCTGGATTTACCCCACAGGGGGACTTCAGCCTGATAATGAACTGATATAGCTGAGTGTGTTGTTGGATGTGAGGCTTCATACCCTCTTCACTGATCAGGATCTTGGCGCTGCGGACGCTGGTTCTGTTGTCGAAGCGGTCCGAAGCTTCGCAGTGGTAAAAGCCAGCGCTGTCCGGACCCACAGACAGAGCCAGAACCGAGCCGTCGGACCAGGACACGGCATAGAAAGCTCCTCGGCCCTCCAGCCTGGTGCTGTTCAGGAACCAGCGGTACTGTGGGAACGTCCCTCGCTCAACCTTACACAGCAGAACCAGACCGACCACCTGGAAGTCCCGTCCGGTGTGTGTGACCGGCCTCACCGTTACAGCGCCGCCGACAGACTCTGTGTGTGAGAGGAACACGTCTGTACATGCAAGGAGTTCACCTCAGAATCCGGATAATTCACTCTCCCGCTCGTCATCTAAGATGTTCATGTGTTTCTTTCTTCAGTGGAAAAGAAATGACGGTTTTTGAGGAACACACTCCAGGATTTCTCCATATAGTGTCTTCAATGGAGTCCAATGGGTCAAAGGTCAGATGTGAGTTTCAGCTTCAAAGTCTCGACACGATCCGGCCGAGGAATAAGAGTCTGATCTAGACAAACAAAATACACACTTATACACTTTAACCACTAATGCTGGTCAGTGTTGGGTAAGTTACTCTAAAAAAGTAATTAGTTACCTCTTCAACAGTGTAATTAGATTACCTTTTATTTTATTTCACTTAATTGTTGATAATAGTTGTATTTTTATTATTAATCCTATATTTCTTAATGTTTTTATTTCATATTTTATTCCATTGTTTGTTTAAATTGTATGTTTTATTTTGTTTCTATATTTGTGAAGCGCTTTGAGATACTTTTTAAAGGCGCTATATAAAATAAAGTTTATTATTATTATTATTACTGAACTAATTACTCTCTCTAAAAAGTATTTAATTACTTTCAAAATCCCATATCAATCTCATCCAGCTGAATAATACAAGGATAGACTTGAATCTGTTTTAATTCTTTCAAATAAATACTATAAAATTGCATGAATTATCCTTAAACTGACCAGGGTGGAGAAGGTTACATTATAAAAACATAGGCCCTACTTTTTAACATCAGACGATACATTTTGATGTTAAACCCACTATTGTTTTATGTCTGATCTCATGACGTTTCACACTTTTTTCATACATATTTTACAATAATTCATATGAATTTGTACGAGTGCGGTCGTGTGATTTAGACACCTCATAAAATCATACGAATCGCTGTGAGATCGGATTGATCTATACACAGTATTTACCTCAATTACATCAGAAGTAACTGTAATTAAATTACAAATAAATGAAGAGTAACCCCTTACTCTCCGGTTCAGAAATGTAGAGTAGAGTGAAAAAATCTCATTTTCTACTCCAACTCCAACTTCAAAATAGTCTGACATCGTTGTTTTACCTTTTATTTTATTTTAGAAATGGCGTTTGACTCTTTGCACGTCTGCTCTGTAAACACTGGGTCTGTCCTTACGCCTATGTCACGCGTGACCTTTCAACCTAATCCCGTAATGTGTGTCGCATCACAGTGAGAGCAAGACCAGCATTAGTGGCTAAAGTATATAAATGTGTATTTTGTTGTAAATGTCGTTGTAAAAGACTCTTACTCCTCGGCTGGATCGTGTCGAGACTTTGAAGCTGAAACTCACATCTGACCTTTGACCCGTTGGACCCCATTGAAGACACTATCTGGAGAAATCCTGGAGTGTGTTCCTCAAAAACCTTCATTTCTTTTTCACTGAAGAAAGAAACACATGAACATCTCGGATGATGTGCGAGAGAGTGAATAAATCAGGAAATGTTAATTCTGCAGGGCGCTACACACCCACGGTCAGGTTTAGCAGGTCACTCAGAACCCAGTTGCCCTCGTTGCTGGCGTTGCATCTCACGCGACCCGTGACCTGGTTCAGCTCGACCGGCACGTGGAAGACAGCGCTGGTTCCTTCAGTGGAGCTCATCGTGATGACGTCGGTGTCGTTCAACAGGCTGAAGGTGATTAACGGAGATCCTTTCAAAGACCGGCACGTGACGATGGCTCGAAAACCGGCGGCAAACTTCGCCACCTCCAGGGAGATTTCAGGCTTCGACACGTACTCTAGAAGAAAAAACGTTTTTAACTCCACTGAACTGATCAAAAGTGACATTTATAATGTTACAAAAGATTCCCTTTCTACGGAGGCGTATTGCATTCACTTGAAGAAAAAAAATCTACTGTTTTTCACGAGAAAAAAAATTTTTGCTCTGTTTATCTGAATTAACGAGTTAATTTTTCATGAGATTTTTTTTTTTTGCTGTTTTTCTGAATTAATGAGTTAACTTTTCATGAAAAAAAAGTTTTTGCTCTGTTTTTCTGAATTAACGAGTTAATTTTTCATGGAATTTTTTTTTTTTTGCTCTGTTTTTCTGAATTAACTCATTAATTCAGAAAATTAACTCGCTAATTCCGAAAAACATAGCAAAAACTTTGTTTCTCACGAAAAATTAACTCATTAACTCAGAAAAACAGAGCAAAAACTTTTTTCTCATGAAAAATTAACTCGCTAATTCCGAAAAACATAGCAAAAACTTTGTTTCTCACAAAAAATTAACTCATTAACTCAGAAAAACAGAGCAAAAACTTTTTTCTCATGAAAAATTAACTCGCTAATTCCGAAAAACAGGGTAGATATTTTTTTTCTTCAAGTAAATGCAATACGCCTCCGTACCCTTTCAAATAAAAGCTGTTCTTTTGAACTTTCCATTCATCAAAAAATCATGAAAAAATTAAAAATGCATCAGTTTTCAACACAGATAATTATCATAAATTGGGAACACTTTACAATAATGTTCATTAGTTAACATGAACTACAGCATTTATTAATCTAAGTTAATATTAATTCCAACGTTTGCTTATACTTTATTAACATTAATTAATGCACTGTGAACTGACATGAACAAACAATGAACAGCTGGATTATTATGAACTAACATATAAGTTCGTTAATACATTAATGATCCTTATTGTAAAGTGTTACTCATAACTGTGTGTTGATCATCAGATCCTCATATTAGAGTGATTTCTGAAGGGTCATGTGACACTGAAGACTGGAGTAATGATGCTGAAGATCACAGGAATAAATTACACTTTACTGAATATTCACGTAGAGAACAGATTTACTGTATTATTTTAATCAAATAAACACACTTCTGTGCGCTGATTAATCTATATATCCATTATTTTACCTTTGACCTGCACAGATATGACGTCACTGGAGTTGAAGGTTATCGTGTCATTGAATGCGTTTGATGCCACACACTTATAATCGCCTGTGTGTTGCACAGAGAGCCGGTGTATGATCAGTGTGTCTCCAGTCGTGTCGTACGGCCTTTCGTTCCAAAGCCACTCGTAGGAGACGTACGTTCCTCTGCTCTCTCTGCAGCGGAGACTCAGAGTTTGTCCTTCCCACAATGCATCACTGGCGGGATGAGGAGCGATTCTCACGTTCTTCACCGGGACTGAAGAACAAACCACAAAAACACTCAGGGGATCAGGGGCGGAGATGGGTAGGATTAGGGGTGGGGTTAGGGATCAGTGGGCGGAGATTGATAGGATTAGGGGCGGGGCTAGGGATCAGGGGTGGAGATAGGTAGGATTAGGGGTGGGGTTAGGGATCAGTGGGCGGAGATTGATAGGATTAGGGGCGGGGCTAGGGATCAGGGGTGGAGATAGGTAGGATTAGGGGTGGGGTTAGGGATCAGTGGGCGGAGATTGATAGGATTAGGGGTGGGGTTAGGGATCAGGGGTGGAGATAGGTAGGATTAGGGGTGGGGTTAGGGATCAGGGGTGGAGATAGGTAGGATTAGGGGTGGGGTTAGAACCACACACAGAAGGACTGAAGGAGAGTGTGTGAAAATATAATTTTGAACATTTATAATACAGTAGTTTTAAAGGATTAATGAGATACCAATGACTTTGAGGTCCAGGCCTTGACTGAGCGAGCTCTGGATATCTGTGTTGTTGTGTCCGCTGGCCTTGCAGACGAGCCGACCGTCGTGTTGTGTGTTGATAAACAGAGGAAAAGTGGCTGTTTCTCCAGACAGAGAGCTGTGCTCCCCGATCATCTTCCCCGGGTTTGACTCGACATAGAGCTCGTATAGGACGGGCAACGAAGCCGGGATCCCAGGAATCTCGCAGTAGAAATCCTCAGTCGAACCTTCTAATGCAACGGACGGACCCATCAGAACCGGTTCATCAAGCTTGTGCTCATCCAGAGCTCCTGGAACAGAGGAAACGATTCGAGAACACACACACACACTTAACCATAACTATCTATATAACCAATGGCAGTAAAAGAAAGCCACATACCCGTCCTTGGATACAAGACAGAAATACCTGGTGGAAAAATATACATACATAAATGAAACGAGACGTCAACAGACACCACATGAAAACATCCATCAGATATGAACAAGTTTCCTCCACCTATGAGAATCAGTGAAACATGCATCGACTCCATCCTCGCTGAATATCCAAACAACACCAGAATGATCTTTATACTAATGTGAACACACAAACACACACTGAAGAACATGTCTCACTTCAACAGAGCTGATGGGATCCACCCTAAACTCTCCATGTTTCGAGCACAGATAGGGCCGATGCCAATGCAAACCACACAACAACAACGAGGGAAGATTGTGGAGAACACATTGCACATCTGAGATAAACTATGTACTGCCCATATATTGTTAGTTATTGCAATAATACGGCCTAAAGGCATGAAGATCTGCCGTTTTAGATTTAGATTAGTGCTCAGCAGTCATTTTGACTTCTGTTATTTATAAAGATATTGATGTACAGAAAGATAACATGAACATTTTCACGACTGGAAAATTATAAACCGTTCATGTCATGGGTTATTCCCACACACATTCTGTTGAATTAGTTTTAATAGGGCATCTGAATGCACCAACAAAATCAATGGTGAAGAAACCAAGGATGATTTGAATGTTAGTAGTGACCTCGAGTAAGTAAGTACCAACAGCACGACCTACTGGTGTAAAGTTGTAAATGTAAACTTACATTTATAGGTCTCCTCTCATCCACGTAAACTTTGCGATTTGTTAATTTTGAAACCAAGTTTGAGCTTTCACATTCTCTATAATAATTTATACAAAAACGATTTGACGCTCTTGACGTTTTGGCGCGGTTTTCCCGGTAACTGTCTCACTCAGTTCAAATGACACGTGACGTGAACCGATGACGAATAGTAATAATAGCACGGAATAAACATGAATAATCTCAGAACTTCAAAAGTTATGATGAAAGTTACAGAGCCACTTACTTGAAGGAATCATGTCTCATGTAATCGCTCAGCTAGTGTTTTAAACCCTAAAAGACGTCAAAACAGCTTGAGAACGACGTCGTCACATTTACCTCAGAAAAGTCATTAATTAATGTTTCATGATATTTCGTTTAAATGCGTAATTTTTTACAACGATCTGGTGTAAAACATTATATTACTAAATGTAAAACTGTTATGTGCAATAGATAACACTTGAGTGTTATCATCATCTAACTGACAAGGTTCCCTGTTTTCTGTACCTGATATGCAAATGGATCAAATTGAGATCATAATACACCGACTTCAAGAGCTTGTGAATCGAATTGAATTCTGTGTTAAAACCAAGCCCTTGTTTTAAAAAAAAGTCCTTCAGAAAAAAATTTCCAATACTTTTATTTATTTATCTTATCTATCTCTTTATTTTATTAATTAAAGCAAGATCAATAGCAACATTTGGTAAATACAACATTTACTTGGTATATAAAAGCCTTATAATCTTAAAGATACGACACATTTACAACATAAAGTTTAGCTCCAACCATAATTAAACACGTCTGAAGCAGCTAATCAAGGTCTGCAGGATCACTATAGTGTGTTTGGAGCAGGTCTGGTCTGGTCTGGTCTAGTCCGCAAAATTCATGATGAATGTTTTCATTTCCACAGTTTGAGGTTTAAATGAAACGTCAGCTGGAAAGTTCATTCTGCTGAGAAGAACAAAAGAGAGATTAGATCCGTTCTTTACATGGCATCATCTCCAAATGAAGCTTTGAGAGACTAAAACTCACGGCATCGCATCAGACTGGATCTCATCTGAAGGAGAAAGGAGAAAGAAAAGCATGTTAAAGACCTTGTGCCAAAAACACACGAAGAAACGTGTGGACTGAACTTACGTTTAATGCCATGTTTGCAGTTGTTTCTGCGCTTGGTGCTCCAAAACAGAAAACATGAGGCACCTACGATCACAATCGATAGGAAACCACAGAAAACTAACGCAATGACCTCCATGGGCGTCGCTGACAAATCTGTGCAAGAACATACGAAACCATCAGCAAATTTCTTTAAAGTCACCATGAAATCAAAATGGACGTTTTTTTAACGTAAAATTTAGTGATTATTCTTCGAGTACGTTTACACGACAACACTATGCTTAAAACGGAGAAGTTTTCAACATACAGACGACACCATCGTCTAAACGATCATGGGTTAGGGTTTGACTGTTCATTTACACCAAAAAACGCTGTTGTCTAGTAAATGAACAGTCAAAATTTAATCCATAAAATGTTTTAATTGAAAGCGGTGTTGTGTAAACAGCCCTTAAATGATTAATCGGTGCACATCATCATTATAGTGTTAATAATGTTGAATCAGAATCAGTTCCTCTTGCAGCATCTCTTCTCTGATGACGAGGGCGGGGCTTTAACCTGTCACTCACTTGAGATCAGACAATAGCAAACCACAACCATCCAACCAGCCAATCAACTCCCCACAGACACAATCAAGCCCCGCCCACATTTGTTCTTGTTCCAGCAGCGTTTCACTCGATATACGACACTTTAGTGAAGAATCTGGAATTGATCTGATGGTTGGATAGTTGTGGTTTGGCCCAATTTAAACACTTCTGGAACAAGAACACATGTGGGCGGAGCCTGATTGGGTCTGTGGGGAGTTGATTGGCTGGTTGTGGTTTGCAATTGTCTGATCTAATGTGAGTGACAGGTTATAGCCCCGCCCTCGTCACCAGAGAAGTGAAGAGACGCTGCAAAGTTATTTTTATGAGTTATCCAGATGAATCATTTACAATACTGCAATATTCCATAAAAAAACAAGAATTAGCGACTTTAACGTCTTCCTTGATATTCACAGGACGGGAAGAAGCACACGCTCACCTGTCTTCTGTATGAAGACGTCCTCACTCTCCAGCCAGATCGAGCTGTCGTTGAAGCTGTCCCTCGCCCTGCAGCGGTAATAACCAGAGCTGATGTCCGTGAGGAATAAGATCTGCCCGTTCTGCATCTCCACGTGAGCGTCGCCCCCTGGTGGAAGGGAGGAGCGGTTCAGAGACCAGGAGAACGCGGGAAACGTTCCTCTGTCGGGGAAGCACGTGAGCCGAGCCGCTGTCACCACTGCATCGACATCATGGAGGTATTTTACCATCACTCGCACAGCGCCACCTACTGGAACTAACAAAAACAGGTCGAGAAACACGTTTGAAGGAAGAATAAGTCACTGTTTTTGTGCCATCAAACCTCTAATATTGAGATTTGATTGATTATACAGTAAAGTGTAATTTATTCCTGTGATCAAAGCTGAATTTTCAGCATCATTACTACAGTCTTCAGTGTCACATGATCCTTCACAAATCACTCTAATATGATGATTTTCGGAAAATACGTTGCACCGGGTTAAAATTGCTATTAAAGTCCCCCTGTAGCCAATCATCACCAAAATTACATTTTTTTTCCTTGAAAATAAAAAGTAGTCATGCATTAAAATATATTGAATGTAACTCGACACCCTTGCCTCATTTAGTATGTGCAGTTCTATGAATATGCAAATGAGCCCCGCCTCCACTCATTCACTCAGCTCAGAGCATCCGTTGTGGTAATTTCTATCATCACTGTAAATCTGCTTTAAAACAATCCATCCTGTTGAAAGCGCTTTATGAATGAAGGCGACTTGACTTGAGATAATCGCTGCCTTATTACATTTAGAAGTAATAACTCACTCATAACGAGACGCACTCACTCACTCACCCACGTGTAAAGGCACAGGATCAGACAGAAGCTGCTGCTGTGTTTCTGCTTGAGCTTTACATTGAGCCAGGCCCATATCCAGACCGAGAGAGATGGCCCGAACGGACCAGAACTCCAGCGAATCCACACCTTTCACATCCACTTCCTGTCCGTTCACCAGTAAACTGAAGGTCACAGGCGGAGACCCACGCGCCAAACGGCAGCTAACGTTGGCCATCAGGCCCGAACCGTTCAAGAAGACCGCAAATGACAACTTGAGCATCGAGATGTTCTCTGAAAATCATAAAACATGAAACCGGGTCTGAAATTGGATGTTTTTTTTTTCTTTTGAACAAAAACAAATCTGCAAAAAATGCCCTTGAAACAAACAAATGCACTTAAATCTCGCTAAAGTGTAGTAAAAACAAGCAAAATAATCTGCCAATGGGTTATGCAAAACTGACTTGATAAGAATTCTTGAAAAAAAAAAATCTAGTTACTAATGAATGCTACTGGATCTTAAAACTAGACAAAAATGCAGTTTTCACTTTTTATAGGAACTAAATAATCAGTCATTTTAGTGAAGATTGCATAAAAATGTGTCTATTTAACCTTGAATTCAGCTTATTTACATTTTTTTTAAGATGCATAATAACATGAAAATTCTTAAAACAACCCAACAAATTAATAATTTTAGTACATTTTACTTAGATTTAAGTGCATCTTGCTTGTTTCATGAAGGGATTTTTTTTCTTTTTTTTGCTGTGTAAATTAAAAAAAATCATATTTTACCTCTTAACTTAGATTCTTGAAATTAGAATTTTTAGGGGGGTATTATTATTAAATTAGCACAACAATCTAACTAAACATGCACAAAAGCTTGCGCTTTATAGCTGTCACTTGTTTCTGGTGAAATCTACCTCAAAATGAGATAAAATTCACTTGCTAAGACTGAAGAATTTTCTTAAATAAAGATTTTATTTTTATTAAGAAAATTTTAATTTTTTTATTTTATAAAGATTATATTTTTTATAAATATAATAACAGATAAAAAGTTGTTAACACTTGTACAATATGATTCATTAGTTAACATTAGTTAACATGAACTTCACGTATACAGCATTTATTCATCTTAGTTAATGTTAATTACAACATTTACAAATACTGTACATTAGTTAATGCACTGTGAACTAACATGAACAGCTGTTTTTTATAAACTAACATTAACAGAGATTAACAAATACAATAACAAATGTATTGCTCAGTCAGTTCATGTTAGTTAATACATTAACTAATGAAACGTATTGTAAAGTGTTACCGACTTTCAATCTTTCCTGGCGAAAAAAAAAAAACAAGACGAAGTTTTTTTACTCTCTTAGATTTCAGTTTTTGCAGTGTGATTACTGTCAAATTAGTTACGTTTCACGGTGACCCGGAGGTTTTGGCTGCTGGAGAATCTCGGGTTGACCTCCATCATGTTTTGAGCTGTGCACGAGTATGTCCCAGCATGCCGTTCACTGGCGGCGTCCACCGTGAGAGCGTCTCCTGAGAGCCGATAGTGTTGTGAGGAGGCGTTGAGCTCTTGCTGGTCATGATCCCATGTGAAGGACAGATGCGTCCCCTTCCGGACGAGACAGCGCAGGGTGAACGTCTGTCCTTCATACAGGACCGGGGGATCCGGATCCGAGCTCAGACGGGCCCCGAGGACTGGAGCTGTCGAGGAGGAACACAATTGAAATGTTGCCTTAAAATAGATGGATTAAAAAAATATGCAAAAAATAAATTAAACTGAAATTGTAATATGTATACATATATATTTTTTTTAAATAAAATAAAAAAGCACAAAACAAAATTGATAAAAATGAAACAAAAAACTTTCTGGAAACTGGAAATAAATAAGTACTTAAACTGAAATAAAAAATAAATGAAACCTAAATTGTGTTTGTGTGTGTGTCTGTGTGTTTTATAAAAACAAATAAAATTGCAAATAAATAAATAAATAAAAATTAAACCTAAATAGTAATATGTGTGTATATATATATATATATATATATATATATATATATAAACTTAACTGGAAATAAATATAAAAACGTTAGTAAATAGCGAATATTTATAAAAAATTACAAAAAAACAACAAAATAGCTAAATATTTAACAAATTAAAATGATGAAGTTGGAAATAAATAAAAATGTAAACTACATAAAAAATAAATTAAGCCTAAATAGTAATATTTAAACAGAAGGGCTTAATAAAATTAAAAGTTTGATTAAACGAAAATTTTAAATGTTGCCCTAAAATAAAAATAAAAAAACTAATAGTAATATAAAAAAATGCAAAGCCATTAAAATAACAAAATATTTGACTAAAATATCAAATATAAATATTAGATTGAAAAACAAACTTAACTAAAATTAGAAATGTTGGCTTGAAGTTGAAGCATAAAAATGACTACGTAACTACATAAATTAAGTAAACAAAAAATTGAAACAAATAAAAATAAATTAAACCTAAATAGGAATAAAAATACCAACATTAAAAAACAAATATTAAAACCTTATAGACTATAACCATTAATGACTAAAATATACTCATGAAAAAGAATATAAAATAGCACATTTGAGTTTCTGACTCGATACAGATCTTGATGTTCTGGTGTCACTCACTCACGACATGGAGACGGATGCTGTTGCTGGTTTGACCTCCAGTGACCCCACAGTAGTACTTGCCCTCTGACCCCTCAGTGACCTGCAGCTGGAAGGTGACCTTGATGTTGTTTTCGGCACTAATAAGATCCCCTGTGTCCTTTCTGAGTTCGAAGGTCAGAGGTGAAGCCCAGCCTGGGACCTCGCAGTGAAACTGGACCTGAGATCTCAGATAAGCTTTACTGGGACCAGTCAGAACCGGTTTCAGCCTCGACCCGCCTGTCAGACCACAAACACCTCAAAATAACACGTTACAGTAAGGTCACATTAGTTATTAGTCATGTTAGTTAGTTAGTGACTCTGTCTGGATCACAAAACTAGTCACGAGTCGCACGGGTCTAATTGTCGTTGTGCTAATCATCCGTGACGTGACACGTGGCGACTCTGTCTTAGAAACGGTTCCTATTTTTCATTTATTTGATATATTTGATATATTTGATATATTCCTATATTTCATATATTTGACAAAGACTGGTTTAGTGACTTTAATAATGTATAAATGGTGTAATATATGTGAATTTGATTATGCACTTATCCATGATCTCACGGGTGAGACTCTCTGTGCACTCGCCGCGAGACTCCGCCCACTTCCCACAAAACTCCACCCACACGCTGCTCTGATTGGCTGTGGGATTTGATTGATTGTGCCGCTTTTATTTTTTGCTGGAATCGTATGGTTAGGACAGTATCAGACTGATCAATATTTCAATAATGCCAAAAATCATCAGGATATTAAGTTAAGATCATGTTCCAGGACGATATTTTGTAAATTTTCTACCGTAAATATATAAAACATGTATTTTTGTGAGTGAATGCAGCACAGATTTCTCAATGTTTCGATTATTTTGCATCTTCAGATCACAGACTTTCAATAGTCATATCTCGGCCAAATATTGTCCTATCAAACTACACATATATATATATATATATATATATATATATATATATATATATATATATATATATGTGTGTGTGTGTGTGTGTGTGTGTGGTTTGATAGCTTTCCATTGAGATATATATATATATATCTCTATATATATATATGTGTGTGTGTGGTTTGATAGCTTTCCATTGAGATATATATATATATATATATATATATATATATATATATATATATATATATATGTGTGTGTGTGTGTGTGGTTTGATAGTTTTCCATTGATATATATATATATATATATTTATATATATATGTGTGTGTGTGGTTTGATAGTTTTCCATTGAGATATATATATATATATATATAAATGGAAAGCTTATTTATTCAGCTTTCAGATTATGTCTAAATAGCAAATGTAAGCAAATGTACCCATGTGGTTTTGTGGGTCACTAATTAGCAGTGAGCAACACACATTTGTTAAAGTTAGTTAATAACAATACAACTGTTGGTGTTCACGTCACTCAGATCCATTAAACATTAACAGAGACAACTTTTGATTTTAATAATGTATAAATGCTGAAATTAACATATAATAGACAAGATTAATAAATGATTTAGAAGTGTTATGTTAATATGGTTAATTGATGAGCATAAACGTGTTAATCGTGGAAACAATTCAATTTCTTCAGGACACATGTAGATTGGAGAGGTTTATAGATGCATAAACCTGGTTATTGTTCATTTAAAACCTTTAGTTTGTTAATAATAATACATGAAAATCGTCTATTAGACTGATAAAAATGAAGTTTGTTGAACTGTTTGTGTTAAAAATGTGTGGTTCAACTGAATGTAAATTTGATCTGCAGGTTTTATAATAATAAAAAGAAGTACCGATTTCTGTCACAAATCCCAACAAAACTGAAAGACAAAAGAGGAATCCAGTAAATGAGTAGCGAGACTCTCACGGACGGAGAACCGTACTAATAAACAATTATTTCATTAATGGGTTTCTGTCGAATAACATCATTAACTCACCGTAGATGAACATGAGGAAACGCCGCATCCTTCAGTCTGCTGATATCAGGACTGAGTGTGTGTGTGTGTGTGTGTGTAAAAGCATGTGTGTGTGTGTGTGTGGACTATGTGTGTGGACTGTGTTACAGCACATGTGTGTGTGTGTGTGTGGTGTAAAAGCATGTGTATGTGTGTGTGTGTGGACTGTGTTACAGCACATGTGTGTGTGTGTGTGTGTGTGGTGTAAAAGCATGTGTATGTGTGTGTGTGTGGACTGTGTTACAGCACATGTGTGTGTGTGTGTGTGTGTGGTGTAAAAGCATGTGTATGTGTGTGTGTGTGGACTGTGTTACAGCACATGTGTGTGTGTGTGGTGTAAAAGCATGTGCTTGGTGTGTGGACTCTGTGTGTTACTGCGTGTGTGTGTGTGTGTGTGAGATATTTTTTCATCATGTGTTCATCAGAGATAACAAGCGTCATCATCTCGTCACTGAAGCTCCACATTATGAGACGCTTTTACAGAATCAGACGCCATCGTCAACTAAAACTAGATACTAAATATAAAAACTTACTATAAGCTATTTAGACATATAGAAAATCCACAAACACTTTAACTAAAATGAAAACAGAAAAACAAATTGAAATATGAACGAAAACTATAACAGTATTTACTTTGTTGAGAGAATACATTAACAAATCGACAAAAATGCGAAAATGTACAAACTAATGCATAATGAAATGACGTGTGAGTAATAATACTGACAAAGAGCTTTAAAGAGTAGAGCACCACACACAGTTTCTGGTAACACTTTACAATAAGGTTCATTAGTTAACATTAGTAAATGCATTAACTAACATGAACTAACGATGAGCAAAGCATTAGTTACAGTATTTATTAAGCTTTGTTAATGTTAGTTAATATAAATACAGCTGTTCATTGTGTGTTCATGTTAGTTCACAGTGCATTTACTAATGCTAACTAATACAACCTTTGATTTTGATAACGTATTAGTAAATGTTGGAATTAATATGAACTAAGATTAATAAATGCTGAAGAAGTATTGTTCATTCTTAGTACATGTTAACTAGTGATAACTAATGAACCTTATTCTAAAGTTTTACCCAGTTTCTATAAATATCACAGACATACTCTATAGTTCAAGAGCAACCAATATAACAAGACCAAAAATATATATATATATAATTGGAAATCGGAATAATTATATTTACAGCTTTAAAATGATAAATACATTGAACCTGATTAAAGTCCCCCTGTGGTGTAAATCCAGTGTTTATGTGTGTATGTGCTGTTATTAATACGCTTTTTGTTTTTTATTACTAAAGTGCAAACCGAGTGGAATAAGGTTAGTAAATGAGTCGGGGCGCCCCCTGTGTTATCATTATAATCCCCTATGAAAAAATACATCTAAAAAATAATAATTGGCATGTACAGTGATTGTGGTTCCTCTCTAAGAAATGCAACTAAAGACATTATTTGATTATTGAAAGTTGAAGGAAGGAACATCCCCGCACTTTAGATTATCGTCGTCATTATCGATGAAAAAGAAACTGCAGAAAGCTGATGTGTCACTGTCAGACAATGACTGAGTGCGTCTGTGTGTGTGTGTGTGTGTGTGTGTGTGTGTGGGTGGACGTAGCCTACTCATGACGTTTAGGAACTTAAAAAATGTGGTTTCACATGTGAGGGTTTCAGACGCCACACACTGGAGAGCTTCATTCTCAGACACTATCTTCCAGAGAACGGTGTGTGTGTGTGTGTGTGTGTGTGAGCAGAAGGACCTGTCGTGGAGGATGAAGCTGCTCTATGGACTGATCCTGGCGGTGGCTGTCCTGGTTCTGGCTGAAGGACACGCTGTTGAATCTGGATGTCAGATCTGGGAAAACAGTAAAGATCACAGTATGGATCAGTCAATCGTGTGCTGTACCAAGTGCCGTCCAGGTGAGTTTGGTAAAGGACTTCACTCTGAGGTAAAATGATTGATCAAACCCTGAATATAACATCTGTTTGGATCAAAAAACTAAAAATATAGATCTTGACTTTAACTTTAGGTACAAGTATCAAGAGCCAATATATTATAACTAAGTTTGTAGTTAAATACACATGCTCTTTAGGAGTGTGTGAGATTCCTGTTTCCATAGTAACGATTAGGATTGTGGGTAGGATGATTTTTTTTTTAATTATTTAGATTATTATTATTATTTAGGTCTGAAAAAGCTTGGGTCAAAGGGGGCCATTGGTCCAGAAAGGTTTGAGAAACAATGCTTTATGCTTATTGTTCGTTTTTTTGTGAAGTAAGAGCCTGAAAAAAAGGTTTACATCAGAAAGATGCCAGGGTTTTGTCTCGAATGAATGTCATATCAATGGAAATTAATCATTTTGATTTATTATTCTAATAATATTGATAACAATAAGTTATCAAACAACACCAAAAAATATCAATGGAAATGAAAAACAAATGGGGAAAATAACTCGCATATATATAACTCGTTGCATATTACTTCACTGTAAAAAAATGATTTTTTTTGGTGAAAGTGAAAAAACACAATGTAATTTACTTGAAAAAGTTAGTTCAGGCAAGAATTTTAAAAAAAACTAAGTAAATTCCATATCAGTACTTAATTCAAGCGAGTAGAAATGAAAGTGTAGATATCAACTCAATAAAATTAAGTAAAAATTACTCAACTTTTCTGATACTGGGGTTCCCATCACGCACTGGGCCTCGAATAATTAATGAGGCTAATTTGCTGTATTTACACTGTTTTATCATTGATTTGTTGTCAGTATTAGTAAATTGCCATTTTATGACATTTCGAGTAATTTTTTTGCTGAAAACGACACATTCAAACACAAAAACGACCCATCAAATGTTACCGCCTTTGTGTATTATCTACCAAGTATTGAGGTGTTTGCATTCACATGAGGCTTAATGTCTGACATGATGTATATATAAATTACTTAGATGATCTATGTAAAGCACATACTGTAAACGGTTAATAAAATTCAAGATTATTGATTAAGTGAAATGCAATACAAAGGCAAAGGAAATCATTATCAATCAACCTTTTACTAGCCGAGTTAAAATTACTTATTTTTTGTAAGTAAATTCCAAGTAAATTTAACTTAGATTTCTAGTTAAAGCTACTGATAGATATGTTTAGGTTTTTACTTGGCAAATCTCTGTAAATTTACTAGCATTTTTCTGAGTGAGATAGTTTAGCAAGGTTTTTTTCAAGTAAATCCTACTCCAGATTTTTTACAGTGTATATCTGGAGGCTTGAGAAGAAGCTCAGATGTAAGAATTGAATAAGCTACACAGGTTTAAAAAAAAAAAACATTCAAATTTTTTTACATTCAAAAAAATAAATAAATAAATAAATTTGTGATAAAGGACTAAACCCCAAAACTGAAATTGCTATATTAGCTATTCATAACAATATTAACACAAATATCAATGTTCACAGTATTTTCACTTCAACACTGATATAAAGTGTGTTTCAGTTTCCCTTCTTGATAAAATGTGATCATGTGATTAAAAAAGCCACACACACACACACACACACAGCTGCTCTCATCCTCACGGTGCATTACTTTCCGTTTCATTATTGTGCAGTGTGTGTGATGTTCACCGGAAGGATGTCACGTGTAGAGTGAATATTTAATCTATTATAGTCAACAATCGAATTTTGGTGTGTCTGCCTTCATTGCACAAGATCACAAGACACATTTATTTATTTGATTAGTCAAATTAATACTTCTTTGACAAATCAAATTCATTTTACATTACAATGTTTCATTGTTTTTGCAATGCACTTTGACTGCCATAGTAATACTTTAATGGGGACCAGCAATCGTTTGGTTACCACACTCTCTGGAAAAAAAAGGTACAAAAGCTGTCACTGTGGCGGTACCTTTTCAAAATGTACACTTTTGTAGCTAAAGGGTGCATATTGGTACATTAATGTACATATTAGCACCTAAAATGCATATATTAGCAACTAAAATTTACATATTAGCACCAAAAATGTACATAACAACACCTAAAATGCACATATTAGCACCAAAAATGTACATATTAGCACCTAAAATACACATATTAGCATCTAAATGCACATATTAGCACCAAAAATGTACATAATAGCACCTAAAATGCACATATTAGCACCTAAATGTCCATAATAGCACCAAAAAATGTACATATTAGCACCTAAAATGGACAAAAGTTTACCTTTTGGAAAGGTACAGCCCCAGTGACAGCTTTTGTACCTTTTTTTCTGAGAGTGCAACATTCTTCAAAACATCATCTTTTGTGTTCAGCGCAAAGAAATACATTTATACAGGTTTGTAACAGCATGAGGGTGAGTAAATGATGACAGCGTTCAGGAAAAGAGGACAGAGACTGTGTTCGAGATGTGCTGTTTTTCAGGTTTGATCTTCTAATCCTACCGTATGTGTGTGTTTGTTGCAGGAAACCGTCTAAAGAATAAATGCGGTCAAAACCCAAAGGTTCTGTGTACTCCCTGCGAAACTGACAACTTCATCCACATCGAAAACACGGACGCTAACCAATGGAAATGTCTGAGGTGTGATGAGTGTATAGGAGGTACAGGGTACTCTATATTATATTTGTATTTTTTCAGAATATTTTTTTCCATTTTAACTGACGCTAAAGACTTCTATGCTATGCTTTTTTTAATTCAAGTGCTCTGAGCATCTGTGTAATAAAACAATGGCCAGTAAAAATAATTAGGGCTGTGCAAAAATTAATCGCATCCAAAATAAAAGTCTGTGTTTACGTAATATATTTGTGTGTGCTGTATATAATTATTTTGTATATATAAATACACACAGATGCGTGTATATATTTAAGAAAATGTGCTATTCATATATAAAATATTTATATTTATATAATATAGATTATGTATTTATATATATATATATTTATAAGGCTGTGCAAAAATTAATCGCGATTAATCGCATCCAAAATAAAAGTCTTTGTTTACATAATATATTTGTGTGTGCTGTATATAATTTGTATATATAAATACCTATGCATGCATGTATATATTTAAGAAAATCTGTTATTCATATACAAAATATGTATATTTATATATAATATAGATTATGCATATATATATATATATACAGAATTTAAGCACAAATAATTTTTAAAATTTTTAAATATATGCATCCATAGGTATTTATATATACAGCACACACAAATATATTATGTAAACACAGACTTTTATTTTGGATGCAATTAATCGGAATTAATTTTTGCACAGCCCTAAAAATAATAATTCTATAAATAAAAAAAAATAAAAATAATAATTCTAAAATAAAAATAATAATTCTAAAAATGCTATATACATATATATATATCAACTGTAAGATGCTTTGGATAAAAGCGTCAGCTAAATGAATAAATATAAAAATGTAAATATCAAACCCAGGTGGCAGACGGGTGAAAGAGAACTGCACCGCCAGCAGAAACACGATTTGCGGGTGTTTACAAGGATATCGATGTGGAAATGACGGATGCTCTCACTGCCTGAAGGAGTGTGGGAAGGGAGAGCAGCCTGATGGAAAAGGTAAATCTGGATAAAGAGAACCGATCAGTCTCTATATTATTAACTAATCTAAACTACATCTGACCGCAATGTCTTTCCGATCCGAATTTAGGCAAGTGTGAGCCGTGTCCCCCACGGATGTACAACGACAAGCTCCATCAACCCTGCGTGAACTGGACCCAGTATGACGCCTTTGGCATTGTTTCTGATATCGATGAAATCACATTTTACAAGCCATTTCAAAAGATGTGTCTCTCAACCCACAGATGTACGCCTGACCATCAGATAATCGTTCCTGGAAGTTCATCTACAGATCTGATCTGTGGCCCTCAACCACACACCAAACCGACAGCGTTGCCGTACAGTGATGCAGAGAGAAGTGTGTATGACCTGTGGGCATGATAGTGACCTCACCGATGACCACAGGGAGTTTCTCAACACCCTGAAGTGGTCTTTATTTCAGATTATGGGAAGCCCTACATTTCTCATGCGTTTGACCTTTTATAATTCATATAAATACATGCATGCAGCCACCCACACACTTTATAGGCTACTTGATGTTCAGTTAAATATATAAACACATTTCAGTTAGAAAAGAGCTGATAACTTGATGCATGAAAGGATAAAACTCACATTTTCTTTCCATTGGCATCTATAAGGATCATTTTCAACTCATTGTTGGTCTTTTCTACAGATGTCACGGTTATTCTCATCATCTTCGGGCTCATAGGCGTAACAATACCTCTCGCTGTAATCCTCTTCCTGGAGTGGAGAAGGAGAAAGGTCACTCATGAAGAAAGAAAGCAGCCAGGTAAACTTCATCTGCAAATGACAAATGTGGGCAAAATAGTTTTGATTTATTTAAAATAAATAAATAAATACTTCCCTTGATCTGAGCGCTACAAGACTGCCTCCTGAACACACACAATTTTTTTTCACCCGCCTCCTTAATCTTGTATTTGGGTCAAAAATGGGCACCCATAGAAATGAATGGGAAAAACTGTAATTTAGAGCAGTGGTTCCCAACCTTTTTTTGTCTGTGACCCCCCTTTTCCCAAGAAAATATTTTATAACAAAATATGTTTGTTGTTTCAAACAAACGGTATGTTTATGCACAAATAATAGCCAATAATATTGAAAATACAATGACTAAAACATCAGTAGGCCCTTTGTAATTTAACAACGTAAGCCAAGGAGAAGCCATGCAAAAATGAAAATATTCACACTGGTGTTTAGGTAAAAAAAAAAGAATATCTGCTATTAAATGACTGTTATCTGGGGCCTCAATACTTGCATGTTATCTGAGAGGCTTTATCAATGTGAACAGTGTAGCCGGAACTACTTCTCTCCGTGTACGTCTATGACGAGTCACGCAGGTACTGTAGTACTCCGCCGCGATCCGAACCAGTGTAAAATAGTCCCAATGTAAACACTTATTATAGGTGTACCATAGTGGTTCAGGATAAGACAAAAACACGGATTGGAAAATTGGTTCATTATGAACTCACTCATTATACATTTTGTAAATTTTGAACAGAAAAAACGTAAGGACTTTTATTTAATGCTCAAAATATGCCGCGACCCCCCCACAGAGCTCGCTGAGGCCCCCTTGTGGGCTGCGACCCCCCTGTTGGGAACCGATGATTAGAGCATTCTAAAATAAGACAAAAATGACCATAATGTCACTTCATCTTTAGGTTTTAGCTCTAAGAACTTGGAATGGAATGATATATTAATGTAGTTAAAACAAATTAAAAAATAAAACATAATTTAGATAGAAAATATGGTACTTTTATGAAGTAAATAAATTCAAAAACACCCCCAAAATAAAATAAAACACCAGGAATGGATAGACAAAACTTTATCGAAGACAGTCATACAACATTTAGAATAAATTAAAAGTCCTCTGTGCCCACATTTGTCCACAATCACAGGATTAAGGGCTATAAAGTGAATACGGTTTGAGGGTTCCCGTACCTTCATGTTTTTCTGTGTTCTTCCGACCCGCAGGAGGACCGACTCCGACGAGTCTTCCGGAAGAGGTCAGCTTCTGTTTTCCTCAGCAGGAACACGGCAGTAACAGTCAGAGCTCCACAGACTCGCTCCTCTCGCAGAGCATCGGGCCTTTACAGGCATGAAATATCACGGTGTATATTGAGGATATTTATGTTGTGTTTCGATGTAATGTCTAATTTATTTACTGAATTCTATTGTAAATCACGACATTTTGTAGCCATTAGGTGAGGTGTTTGAGGTATTTTCCTACGTTTTAAAGGATTACAAGTTGTCCTTGTTTAATTAAGGAGAAGGTTGGACCCTAAAGGCCCTCGCACACTGAGTCCGAAATTTTCGCCTGTTAAAAAATAAATACGACCTCACGTTATGTCAATCACGCTAGCACACTGCCTCTGAAACTTTCGTCCGTCATAAAAAAAAAAAAAAATTAAATCGGGTTTGATTTTCTACATTGTTCGCATCCGTATCAAGCAGTTTGAATGGTGTTTTGTTCGGACTCAGTGTGCAATGGCCTTAAGGGTCAGCCTGAGAGGTACAGGAGATTGACTAGTAAATATTATGGTTCATTTTTGTTCAATACATTATTTTGCCAATTTCGGCTACATCTGGACACTTTACTATCCCATGAGGCCACGGGAGAGGATTTATGATCAGTGAACATAAAGGGACATAACTAACACTGATAGATCACATGACAACATGGCAAATGTAGTAAATGTAGTTTGTTTTTTATCAGTCAAACCTCTTTGTTGTAAAATATTTTATATACTGTATATATATATATATATATATATATATATATATATTATATTGTTTATATATATAAATATTTTATATATATATATATATATATATATATATATATTTTTTTTTTTTTTTTTTTTTTTAAATCAAAAATCCTGATCTATAGCATTGTTCCAATAAATTCCCATTCAGGTTTCAAGTTGTATAAAGTTGTATTCAAGGGAAATTTGCGAATTGTTTTATGTTTGATAATAAATCAGCCTGTATGAAATCATTGTGCTCAGATGACTTTTAATATGAAAACACATGTTAACACAAGAAAAAAAGAGGAAATCCTCAAATATGAGACCTTTAAACTGTAGACGTTCAGTTGCCCTTTAGAGAACAGGGATGATGTCATCACAGTGCTCATGCACACACGCTTACAGTGTGTGTGTGTGTGTGTGTGTGTGTGTGTGTGTGGGAGCAGTGACCTCTGCACTGAAATACTGTAGGCTGTCAGGATGTGACGCCGTCTGATATTTTAATTTAGCACCGTCCGAATTCCCCTGAAGAGCATTATTTTAAATCCACTGAAATTTCCAACTGCAAAAACCCTGAATCTTTCTGGTAAAACACATCTCAGGTTATTTTCTGAATCTTGTTTCGCAATGCTATTAAACACAGAGCTGCTGCTCTTGTTTTTTAGAAGTGAAAATGAGGAACACAAATTAAAAAAACAAACAAATGTGGACTAAACCCCTTTGAAAATACTGTGAAATAAAGCTATTGTGAAGCATTAATAAATCTATATCCCTTTAACACATAAAATCACAGGTCTCTGGTGGATTATCCTTCACTTAACTCTTGTTGTTTTTTCCATTTGACCTGATTTAGTTAACAAAGATGTTATTCCACTGCATGTACATTAAATGACTCATCTAAGCGAATACCTGAAGGTTAAAAAGGTCTTCTATCACAGTGTAACCATTGGAGTCTTGTTTATAATGCTGGATTCCATCTATAATCAGACGTGCAGTGTTTACATGGGATATTTCCAGCGTCTGCCCATAAAGACGATCTATTGGCCAACACATGGAGACTGATATCGTAGCAGGAGTTTGATTGTCAACAAAGATATGTCTCTGGAAATCATCAGTAATAGAGCGCTGCCGTGATTTCATATTTTTGTGGTGCAAACCGTCAATTTGCATTGACGAAACGCAATAAGGATCATTGCAGAAAAAAAAAAACGTCCAACGATGGTTTGCTCATCATGATAATCTTCACAAGTGACCAACTTTATATTATAAACCATGTGACTGGGTAGAAGATGAGTTTACCTGTCCGGTGTAATGACATCATTGAATGTCTCCGATAACCTCTATACGTTAGCAACTGCCTTTTTCAAGTAAAGTTTTCAAAAATCAAATTAAAGATGTATTTTATGTAGAATAAAACGTCCTTAACAACAGACCTTGTTTCAGGCCTTAAAAAAACATTGATATATATAGAAGGGGTTCTTTATAGAACCTTAAAGTGTTCCGTCAGGCACTTTATCAGTTCTATATAGAACCTTAAAGTGTTCCATATAGAACCTTAGTGTTCTGTCAGCTTTATCAGTTCTATATAGAACCTTAAAGTGTTCTATCAGGCGCTCTATCAGTTCCATATAGAACCTTAAAGTGTTCCGTCAGGTGCTCTATCAGTTCTATATAGAACCTTAAAGTGTTCTATCAGGCGCTCTATCAGTTCCATATAGAACCTTAAAGTGTTCTATCAGGCGCTCTATCAGTTCCATATAGAACCTTAAAGTGTTCCGTCAGGTGCTCTATCAGTTCTATATAGAACCTAAAAGTGTTCCATATAGAACCTTAGTGTTCTGTCAGGTGCTTTATCAGTTCCATATAGAACCTTAAAGTGTTTCCATCATGGGATCATTTTATGGATTTAGTTTTAATTCATTAATTGCAATAAAATTTTATCAATTAAACAGCTCGTAAATATCCTTTATCACAGGAAAACATGTAAATAACCCATTAAATATTGAAGTATTACGAAATAATTGAGCTATATAGAACCTTTCTGGCATAAAGAGATCTTTCAAATTGAGTCAAGAACCATAGAGGGTTCTATATTGAACTTTTTCTAAGAATGGAACATTAGAAAATCAACCGTTCTAAAACTGATAACAGAATGAGTTAGACATACGTTCACTGCTGTTTACAGTTCTCTTTCTTGTCTTTGGCTTTGTGACGTCCTGCTTTGTCGCTCTGCCGTTTGGTCGGTGGTATGAAGGTGGGTTCTGGTAAATAGTCATAAAAGATACTGTGCGGGTTACGAGTGGCCAAGCACAAACCTGCTGAGGAAACAGGAAATGACTGCGGATGTGCAACCAATACAGTTACTGAACTTTCCTATTATATAACGTGCATTAGTACCTGACGGGGGGCTGGTGGAAATGTGGCTCTCACGCTTCCTAGCCTTGAACGTCGGGTCCAGTTCCTCTGCAATGTTGTGAATGTGTTGGTTTCGGCTGAAAAGAGATAAACGAGGTGTAAAGATACAGTAACTGCTGAAAGGCGTTCTTGAGAAATGGCAGATAGTGTGAATGTGATAAAGAATGTGTGTCTTACAGTGCAGTGCATGATGGGCTGGCTAGATGGTCTTCAATGGTGTAGTCTTCCTCTTCCACTGGCGAATGCAGTCCGTCTGAGTTCAGTCTCTCTCGCAGCATCTGAAGAGCCTGAAATTAATATGTGGAACAAATTCCAAATGAAAGGTCTATCCACACCATGAATTAAAGGGGTCATGATGTTATGCTTTTTTTTCCTTCCATATTCAACTCTCTTTAGTGGTTGTGGTTTGAGGTCTGCAAACTTACAAAGTCCCTCCAGCGGGAGTTCTTCTCTATATCAGTATATCATTAGTCTTGAGTTTTCTTCCGGGAACGAACACGTCACAATATTCCTCATTTAAATAATCCCGCCCAGGGCATATATGCAGAATAAAGGGGCGGGGCCTGGTTGAGTTAGTTAGTAGTGTGTTGAAACTGGCGGGTATGAACATTTCCCGAACATGTTCAAAGCGATTGACCAATCACAACACACTGATCCAGCCAACCAATCAGAGCAGATTGTGCCTTACAGAAGGAGGGGCTTCGTAGAGACAGGAAGTCAACAGAGCAGGCAACAATGGAGAGTATGGGAAAAGAAGATTTTTTGAACATTCACACATGAAAATATTCTAGTAGACCCTAAAAAGGCCGTAATGGGTCCCCTATAAATGAGAAAGTCCACAAAATATATATTGCGCACCAAAAGAGCATCATTTGTGTGTTTAATGCCACAGATTTCTCTGCCCTTAAACACTATTTCAGTTTTTCTGCTTTAAAATTTCCCAATTATTTCAATGTGTTACTTGCAGTTTCTTTGTGTTTCTTTGTTTCTAGGAATTTCTGAGCGAGAAATATTTCTACACCATGTTTTTTTTAGTTTTAGTTCAATGTAACGTACATCTATTGGAAGTTTTTGCATGCTTTAAGAAAGATCAGCCGATCTCTCTCTCTCTCTCTCTCTCTCTCTCTATATATATATATATATTTATTATTATTTTAATTTTTCTTAAGGTCAAGTTAATTTTAAAATGTCAATTTTTTTGGAATTAAATTTTTATTCAGAAACTGTCAAATTAAAATACTGAGGAAACAAAACTTTGTGTTCCTTCATAAAAAAAAACAAAAACAAAATATTTCGCAAGGGAACGCAATTATTGACATTATTTTTCCTCTCCATAAAGTCCATAAGAGCTAACACTAGTCCCGATCCCTATGCAAACCTGAGCTAACCCCAGTGTGGGTCGAAACCAGGCTCAGTTTGAGTAGCAGACCTCAAGTGTGTGTGTGAGCAAATAAAATGCGTTCAATGTAACGTAGGTCTATTGGAAGTTTTTGCACGCTTTACATTTTCACAACTGTTGAATAAAATCAATAAAATACTCAGTTGTGTTTTCATTGAGCGGATGGGGTTGGTCCAGACCTTCCTGGTTGTGGTGTGTCCTCCTTCATGTGTCGGTTCGGCTGGTCTGGTCTGGATCTCTAGGTCTTGTGGCCTGTCGCTGACTCTCCTCTGACGGCGCGTCTGCATGTAGTGTGCGATCTCCTGATGAGCAGTTAGACGGTTACATCAGCACGGCTGATCTTTCTTTAGACGTTTGACAATCAATTCATCTCCATTCCAGGAAAATATGGAGCTGTATATCAATATAAATCTTTTTATCAAGCTCTACAGTGTAATCGTAGTCATCCTGAAGATTTTGTTACCTCATCTTGGGCCACTTGAGCCGCTATGAAGTCCACCTCTGATCCAGAGCTGCGAGGAAACTGATCAACAATGCACATAATAATCAATATTACACGTGTTGTTTCAGTAGTAAACTTATAATTTAGTTTTAGTAATTATTTATATACAATTTTAATATTTTGAAGCTTTTATTTTTATATTTTCAGTTTTTATTTAAATGTTTAGTAATTTTGAGCTGTGCCTTTTTTAGAAATATATATTTTTTAATTTTAGCAATTTTAGAACTTCAACTTATTAATTTGAGTTTCACTTGAGTATTTAAAAGACATAAAATGAATACTATGTGTTTTTTGTATTATTTATATATTATTCTAGTATTTTTTTAATATTATACATAGTATTTTTTTAAAATATTTTTCAGTTTTCATTTTAAATTTTAGTTTAAGTTTGTTGTATGATTTTATTACTTTTTTAGTTCTATTTAGCTTTAATTTTGTATTACTTCAATACTTGTATTACTTCAAATTACTTTATTTCTGTAGGAAATATATATATATATATATATTTTTTTTTTTTCTTAAGGTCAAGTTAATTTTAAAAGGTCAATTTTTTTTTGGAATTAAATTTTTATTCAGATACTGTATGCTGTATGATTTTATTATTTTTTTTAGTTCCATTTCTTTCAAACTCTAGCAATTTTAGTACTTCAACTTATTTGAGTATTTAAAAGACATAAAATGAATATTATGTGTTTTTTGTATTATTTATATACAACTATAGTATTTTTTGGATATTTTGAAGTAGCTTTTATTTTTATATTTTCAGTTTTCATTTTAAATTTTTGTTTAAGTTTGCTGTATGACTTTATTTTTTTTTTACTTCTATTTAGTTTTAATTTTGCATTACTTCAATACTTGTATTACTTCAACTTACTTTATTTCTTTTAGAAAAAAAAAAAATATATATATATATATATATATATATATATATATTTATTTATTTTTTTTCTTAAGGTCAAGTTAATTTTAAAATGTCAATTTTTTTGGAATTCTACTGAGCAAACAAAACTTTGCGTTCCCTCGTAAAAAACAAAACATTTTGTGAGGGAACGCAATTATTGACATTATTTTTCCTCTCCATAAAGTCCATAAGAGCTCCGTATGCACAAAACAAAGTAACACTAGTCCTGATCCCTATGCAAACCTGAGCTAACCCCAGTGTGGTTCGAAACCAGGCTCGGTTTGAGTAGCAGACCTCAAGTGTGTGTGTGAGCAAATAAAATGCGTTCAATGTAACGTACATCTCCGCGAGGCATCATCTCCTCTTCCTCCTGAAGTCTCCGGGCCAGCTCAGCGTCCTGAAGCACCTGCTCCCAGATCCCCAACCCTGACGGATGGAGAACAGCTTCTGAGATCAAAGCCGGACACACTCCTGCAACAGTCTCTACAACACACATGTACCTTCACACAGAGGAGAAACACAGTCATCTTCATGGTGACCAGCATCTGCCCTCTGACGTCTCATCTCCATTTCTTCTTCTTCCTGAAGCTGTTTAGCCATTTCCTGTTCAGAAAATAATTCACACACACAAATTCAATCATAAAAATGACAGATGAATCATGTGTTTTAATATATATATATATAATAGGGCTGTCAAAACGATTAATTGCGATTAATCGCATCCAAAATAAAAGTTTCTGTTTACATAATATATGTGGGGGCACTGTGTATAATTATTTTATATATATATAAAACCACACATGCATGTATATTTAAGAAAAAAATATTATTTATATATAAAATATTTATATATAATATAAAATATATATAAATCTATATACAGAATATACATGAAAATATTTCTTAAATATATACAAGCATGTGTGTGTGTGTATTTATGTATATATATAAAATAATTATATACAGTGCACCCATATATATTACGTAAACACAAACTTTTATTTTGGATGCGATTAATCGCAATTAATCGTTTTGACAGCCCTAATATATATATATATATATATATATATATATAAATGTAATTTTTTAATTCTTAACAATGCATTAAGAAAGTAACAGTGTTCATTATTATTTAACATTGAATTTTGGCCTAATTTACAGGCCAGTAGCAGCTTAACACCGGCCCAACTAAATATATATCTCTAATGCATCAGGGTGGAGAAGAGGCGGTATTCATAATAAGATGTCAGACAACACACACACACACACACACACACTCACAGCAGAGGTGTCAGAGTAGGCCGTAAATGTTCCATCTCACTTGTTCAGTGTGAAAAACCAGAGTGACACCCACCAGAGTACAAGCAGAGACCAGGCCAGTGGAAAGTACAGCTCACACACAGACACACACACACACACACTCTACGTGTGACGCCCACAGAGACGCTTCTCAGGACACACACCTCGCCTGAGCACTACACTTCTGAGACCTCATATACACACTTACGTCAAGGCAGCACACGAGCACCGTCGCCTGTATTATAAACACACTGAAGATTGGAGAACAACCATCTGACTTTGAGGATATCACTTCATCCTAGAACCAGTTTCCACCAAAATACCACATACATGATAATATCATAATAAACTCATATGGGTCTAAACAGAAGTCAACATGAAATATTCTGGAGGAAAATTAATAGTATCAGAAAGCATGCTGCTTACCATGGTACATTTGTGTTTAGCATTATTCGTTATGAATTAAATAGAGTAGGAAACCATTTTAATTGTATACACCCAACAGCTTAAGCAACAGGAATGGGTGGCTAAAGTAGGAAAAAAGCAAACAGGAAGTGAGTTCACACATTAAAAATGCATTACTCAATTTAAATGTAAGGTACTTTTTAATTTGAAGTTCATCTTATGTGGTTTTCCTTAGACAAAAAGCACACACTGTAAAGCATATACCTCAGTTGTCCACTAGAGGACAGTACTGTAAAAGGAGTTCACACAATTGTTTTAATCACCCTCATTTGGGCATAAACAAGAGGACAGAATGAACTACAAACTAAAAACTATTAATTCACTATATCATAGGTTTGTGTGCCGAACAGAGTGAAGTTTAAATTAAATGATGAAAGAATCATTTTTTTTTAATTTTGGCTGCACTTCATTTGTTAGCCTATCATTCGACTGATCGTCCATCGAGACACTCCTTATATTTAATCAACGGGATGTCTGGATGTTCCCTGAAGGGGGTTTTATAAACACACAGAGAATTCCTCACGGGAAAGTCAATGCAATGACTACACAAATAAACACACAACATTAGAGGATGCAGTTGTGTGGGCTCATGGGTATTCTGAGGGTTTACTAAACTTGTGTCCTACATTACAGACTGAAGAGTTGAAGTATGTGTAGTTCATTTATAGCAATCAACATTCCCTCAGCACCACGGTGAGGCATTTCTCATTGTGTGGCGCATGGTGGAAGAGTTTCCAGCCCCACTGGCCCACCAACCATTCAGACCTGAACAACTCAAGTGGGAATCAGAGTGTCTAACATGCTTTTGTACCACACACACACACACACACACACTAGTGTAGCAGATCTGATCCGCCAGGACCAAACATATCAACATTGTCATATTCAATATCCATTATCATGCCAAACACTTAGAGAGTTGACATGACTCACAATAAGTTATGATTATAAGCTTGACTTTTGTCTGATTATTTCACTAGTCTTAAAGGAGGAGTTCACTTTAAAAAAAAAAAAAAGCTTTTGCTGATAATTTACTCACCCCCATGTCATCCAAGATGTCCACGTCATTCTTTCTTCAGTCGAAAAGAAATTAAGGTTTTTGATGAAAACATTCCAGCATTTTTCTCCATATAATGGACTTTACTGGTAACCAAACGGTTCAAGATCCAAAAGACGCTTTCAGTACAAACTGTTCATAGGCTTTAAACGATTCCAGACGATGAATAAGGGTCTTATCAAGTGACACGAATCTTTTTCCGAGTCAATTCGTTCATTGAATAAACCAAACGACTCAGAAAAAGATTTGTTCATTTTGAAAAAACGAACTGGAGTCACACACACATCACAGAACAGAGCAAGGCGACCATTTGAGCTTAGAAAACTTAAACTTTGTTGGGGTTTTTTTTAAATGAGCGATCGTTTCGTTTAATTAAAATAAAAAACAAGTAATGCATTGAATACTACGTTTATTGGGTTTAAACTTCAATACGTCTGTGAAAGAACGCATAGTAGGCTATACATTTTTTACACACGGAAATAGCGACAATTGAGCATATAAATTACTATATTATCTTAAATTACAACCTGTGGGCATCTGTGTAGATCCTTTTGTGAACTTTTTACAGTCTTGTTGAGGCACAGCGGCCGTTGGAGCCCTCTGCTGGAAGGGAATCGTAAGATGGCCGCTCGAACACTTCCGGTGGCTTCACTGCCTAGTGGCAGTTAAGTACGTCAAGAGCTATCCAGTCATGATATACATAGATCATATGATGTCTATGATGATTATATAGACCTATATATGCACCAGAGAAACGTGGGCGCCGTCATCTTTAGAATATTGTCTTTGAACTTCCGGTTTCGCGGTCGCTCTGTATATTTCTATGGCATCGCTGTCGAGGAGTAGGCTAATTAGCTGGTGAAGTGGATTTACTTATTGAGTTAACAAAAGTTATCATGAGCATTGTAATGTTTATCATAAGCATTGTAAAGCAGTTACGAGCGGTTCATTCATACCTATGCAAGATCGCTGTGAAAATACAGACCGGAAGTCAAAAGACGAGCGCGTTTCTGAAAAGTAGCGGGGCTACTATGAGCTTCATGACTTGTGAAGTGAGCATTGTTTTGAAATAGCTGGCATAGTGTTGTTGACGAGGGTCATTCTTCAGATAAAGATGTCATTCGTCAGAAGAACAACAAGACACTGCTAAACTGCCAAGATACAGATGGGTACATTTAGCCATTACAGGAAAACTGATTTTACACACCCAGAATAAGAAAAGGCTCTGTACGTTCACACTGCTAGACTTTGTTCACAGGCTGGCAGAAACACAGAAATATAATTACCAGTACCAATCTCTTCTACTCCACTAAATTGCTCAGTTTGCAGTCTAATAATACTGTCCAAAATACTATAGACTATCACTTCTGCAAGACATTTTTCCAGCGGGCTCCAGACAGACGGCCTCAGAAAGCCTGTTTTAAATAGTCTTTCCACAAATACAGAAGCTCAGTGTTCACCCGGTCCACCTCCTCAGTCTCAAACCACAGACATCGCCATGGGAACACTTTCAAAAAGCACTCCTGACAACAACGATGACAAAGCTGCTCCTTTAGGAGACAGAAATGTCGCCCCACAGCTAAATAAAGCACATAAAAGAAGAATACTTGAAGCCAATGGACATGAGAGTGCAAGATCCGGTCTTTATGTTCTTTCTGTCCTACACAACCGCCACCACCTCCTCACACAGACTGTGTTTTAATCAGCTTAACAAGAGTGGACAGATGATTAACAACAGCAATGAACAAAACACTTCCCTTTGTATAGAAATGAATGGGAAAAATCAGTATGGTGAATGTATTAGGGGTGTAACGACGCACTCATGTCAAGCTTCGATACCATGATAAACTGAACTCATGATACTAGATTATCATAAAAGGTTAACATTAAAGGGTTAGCAGGTCTCAGGTGCTGGAAACACAATGAACCGGACAACCAGAATAACAATATTCATGATTCTGAGGCTGAAAACAGAATTATTCTCGATGAATATCACTCTGTCACTCACTAGATGTATTTAAAATAATGTAGGCCATTTTTACGGGACACACAAATATCCCCATATCCCCATTGCATTATACATGGTATTCAACATTATAGACAATTAATGTAGTACTGACACCAAAACTCTTTTTTCCCTTTACTTTTCAATGCAGCTGCTTTTAATAAGACGCTATATCGAGCCCATTTGTTTTCCCACCTTGTTTATAGCATTCAATAAAACTAAGATAACTTCTCGTTTTATTTACTTTTGTAGAGTTATAGGGTTAGTTCACCCAAAACATTTTTTTTATTCCCAATATGTCAAAAGAAGATATTTTGAAGAATGCTGCCGGTAAGCAGACGGTTGATGGGAGCCATTAAAACCTTGTTTCACAGACGCACCTCGTCCTCTTGCTCTCGTCTCCTGGCCTCCTCTGCACACCTCTGGAGCTGTTCCTGAATCAGCCGTGCATATCTGCAGTCCTCCTCCTCCCTGGAAAACACACACAACGCTTCTTGAAGGATTCAATATGTGATATTTAGAATATATGCTTTTTGCTGCCCTCTTTACAATACAAAACGATTCTATTACTAATCAATCTAATTGAACTTTCTATTCATCAAAGAATCCTGAAAAAAAGTATCATGATTTTCACACAAAAAAAAATTGAAGCATCGCAATTGATTTAAACATTGATAATAATAGAGAAGTGAATCAGCGTATTATAATGATTCCTGAAGGATCATTTAACACCGAAGACGGGACTGATGCTGAAAAACCAAGGGAATAAATTATAAAAAATAGATTATGCAAATAGAAAACTATAAATTGTAACAATATCTCACAATGTTTACAGTATTTTTCATCAAATAAATGCAGCCACTGGTGAGCATTAGAGACTTATTAAAAAAAAAAGGTCTATTGAACGGTTTTGTAGACTAGTCCATGCACTATAAAAGCAAAAACTCTCCAGAGTCACGTCACGCTGATTTTACTCTCAAACCAAACATTAACTCCTGTGTTTTTTAACGAACACCTCACAATATACAAACTAATCAAGTTATAGTCAAGCATCTGTTTTCCACAGTCATTTGGATATCCTAAATCAAACGTGGGAGTAATTGGGGAAGCTTGACGACTCTTACAGATCCACTCGCTGCTCCTCTTCCTCCTGAAGCCTCCGGGCCAAACGAACATCGTTCTGCACCGCCTGATTCTTCTGGATGTTGGTGCTGTAAAACTGCTCAACTGAGACCAAACAGTAGAATCAGGCCCATTTGAACCAGTGAAATGAGGAGGGACGAGCACCATTACAGGAAGTAGATGCTTATACTCACTCTCCTGCTCTTGAAGACTGTGAGCCAGAGCGCCGTCCTCTAACACAGAGAAACACTGGCACACTGCGGGAGCGGGAAAACACTGAGTTAACAGGGATTCTACCACAGTAAAGAGCAATGGAACTGATACTAATGTTCAATGAATTAATAATCAAAATTCTCTCATCAAATGAAATGGTTCATTTGCTGAAATGTAGTCTAATTGGTGCAGCTTCAAATTTGCCTATTTCATGCAATTTACAGTTACATTTGTTTAGAAATGTACAGGTTTTTGAGCTAGAAATATCCAGTTTCCATTCTATGATAGCTCACATGAGGAGTGAAGACACAAAATAAATTGCTTGTAGTTTTAAAAATATGTTTGCATGTTAAAATGCCACAAGTCACTGTCATTCTTTTCAGCACAAAAATGAAATAACTTGAAATAACTGTATTTGAGAAAAGTCTGCATTATTTGCATGGCAAATATATATTTTTAATATAAATTTTGTGTATATTCATCATGGGCAGGGTTGATATAGTTGACTAAAATGAAAAATAATACAAATTGTTTTTGATAAATGAAATAATGCTGAAAAATAAAAATATATAAATATTTGATGAAAAACTTAACGAAAAAAAACTTAAACGGAAATTAGGAAAGTTGCGTTTTTGACAAATAACTGAATGAATTTAATAAAATTTAAGCACTAAAATTACTGTACTAAAACTGGAAAAAAAAAAAATATATATATATATATATATATATATATATATATATATATATATAATTTTTATATATATAAAAAATATATAAATATTAGATGAAGAACTTAACAAAAAAAAAACTTAAACGGAAATTAGGAAAGTTGCGTTTTTGACAAATAACTGAATGAATTTAATAAAATTTAAGCACTAAAATTACTGTACTAAAACTGGAAAAAAAATTATATATATATATATATATATATATATATATATATAATTTTTATATATATAAAAAATATATAAATATTAGATGAAGAACTTAACAAAAAAAAAACTTAAACGGAAATTAGGAAAGTTGCGTTTTTGACAAATAACTGAATGAATTTAATTAAATTTAAGCACTAAAATTACTGTACTAAAACTGAAAAAAATATATATATATATATAATTTTTTTCATAAATTATATATATATAAGCCAATAAAAAAGGCAATTTTCTTTTATATAAACGCTATAATACTATATAAATAATAGTAAAATAACTCTGACAATGGCAGTAGCAATGAATCAAATGATGAAGAGCATTAAAACAGGAATAAAGCTATCGCTAATGCCAACCCCAACATGGGGTATCATTTAAAACACGTTTGCCATTTTAATAAAGCTGATTCGGAGTCAGGATTGCAGTGACGCTGTAAAGTCTATCTTGGTAATAATCCTCCACATCTTAGCACTCAGAACAGTTTTTGTGCAATAATTTAATTACTCAAAATTCATTTTTGAGTGGCATATTTGTGCAATTATTTAGCCGCTTGACAGTTTGTGGCAATAAACAACGTTATCAGTGCATGCAATTCATTCTCTAAGACAGGTTTATGTTTTGGCCCATCTCCCATAATGCCACACTGGGGCCAAAACAGGAAAACTCCAGCCGAGCCAACTGGGTCAACAGCTTCAACACAATGCCTCAGAGGAAACACACATTAAGCCCAATAAGAGGAGGTGTGTCAGTGTGAACGAGCAAAACCGCTCACTCGAATCCACTGAACGACTATTAAACAATAGCACCCCATTAAACACATAAACTCTCTTGAAGTAAACGTGGAAAAATCAGAGAGCTAATAAAAGCTCAGGAACTCTTGCACAAGCATGCTAAACATCAGAGTCAGAATGTGTACTGTAACTAACAGATCTACTGTATGCAATATTATATAAACAACTCAGCTACTATTCAAGAACAGTACTCGTCTGAAGATTAGATTTACCGTTTCTGCGTCCATTCGTCCAACTCTGCACGTACACACACGAGTGTGAGCTCATCCTAGATCAGTCCGTCATGCTCTTCCAGCACTGGCGCTCAGAAAAGGTTATAGGAAAAGCCCAGCTGGTACTGTAGGCACCTCCACCCTGATCATGGAAAGGCTGACACGGGCTCTCTCAGGACAGAAGCTCGTTTCAGAAAGGTTGGCATATGAAAGGGGTTTTGTGCAGTGTTGTGCAACTTCAAATTAGAACCGGTTTTAAACCAGAAATAGTGACGTACACTTCCTGCCTTTATAATTATAATATCATTCAAATATTTGTTTGATCACAGCTGAGGATGAGGGAAAAAGTAGCAATAGTTTATTAGAAATAATATATTATATTAATATAATATATTAATATAATAGAAAATTAAACTCAATGACTTGATCCTAAATTAACTCAATCTTTTTTTAAATAATTTTTAATAATAATCATTAAAGTGCTCTGAGGCTTATTATTCCAAAGTTTGGGGTCTGTATTTTTTTTTTTAAAGACTTTTGAATAGTCTCTTATGCTCACTACAGTTGCATTTATTTAAAAACTGAAATATTATTACAGTTCAAAGTATTTTATATTTTGGTGTATTTTAAAATGTAATATATTCCAGTGATCAGCATCATTACTCCAGTCTTCAGTGTCACATGATCCTTCACAAATTATTCTAATAAGCTGATTGGCTGATTATTGTCAATGTTAAATAAATTGCGGAGACCATATTATATTTTTGCAAGATTCTTTAATTAATAGGCATCAAAAGAACATTTATTTGAAAATTATTTAAATCAATCTGTAACATTAAATGTCTTTGCTGTCACTTTAGATGAATGCATCTTTACTGAATTAAAGTATACGCTTCTTTAAAAAAAAATATGGTTTTATGGTACAATTTTAAAGCTCATCAAGCCCTGCTCATTATATTCTTATAACAATGTGAACATTATTCAAAACATCTGCTATTGTTCTTCACAAAAGAAAGAAAGTCAAACGAGTAAATTATTAAAAGAGTACATTAATAATTTAGGATCACTCATGGGCCATCCAAAATCAATATTAGTTTGAGTAGGTCCTACTTTTGAATTTAAATTTTAAAATCTTAAAATTTAAAAAGTTCTATATATATATAATATGAATATGGGTATTATGAATAATATTCGGATACTACTCTGTAAACTATAAAGCATCTGATTTAAATGTTGCACTTTTGCTTTCACCCTAAAACCAAATTCTGGACAAATGTGGGCAAAATAGTTTTGATTTATTTTTTAAAAATACTTCCCTTGATCTGAGCGCTACAAGACTTGGCTACTTTTCCTGAGTTTGCCTCCTGAACACACACAATTTTACAATGACTCAATTCTACAATGTTAAGCGGGTGAAAAAAAACTCTTTAATCTTGTATTTGGGTCAAAAATGGGCACCCATAGAAATGAATGGGGAAAACTGTAATTTAGAGCATTCTAAAATAAGTCAAAATGACCGCAAAGTCACTTCATCTTTAGGTTTCAGCTCTAAGAACTTATTAGAATGATATTTTAATGTAGTTAAAAAAAAATAATAATAAATAAAACATAAAAATAATATGGTACTTTTTGAAGTAAATAAATTCAAAAATTACCCCAAAATAAAAAAAACACCATAAATGGATAGACAAAACTTTATCGAAGACAGTGATATAACATTTAATAAATAAAAAGTCCTCTGTGCCCACATTTGTCCACAATCACAGGATTAAGGGCTATAAAGTGAATACAGTTTGAGGGTTAAATGGAAATATTTCTGATATATAGCGCCACCTGGGGGTGAAAAGTGAACAATGCTAATTTTGTTAGAATACATGTTTACGAGGTGTAAGAATAAATCCTGTCAGTCCCTAAAGAGACAGAGGACGATGAAGGGTGGTTAAGTGTGCATCTGTTGGGATGAGACCCCCACGGCTGAGCCGAGGCCCCCGGGACCAACAGATGGTGCTATTCACGTCCCACAAACAAAGAAAACTGAGTCAAGACAGTCATCGGGACACCTGCATGAAACTATCAAGCGTCTCTCCTCTTCCGATCACTCACTTTCTCCTGCAGTTCTGCAGTCTATATTTGGCACGAGGAGCAGAAGCAGAAGCTATAAATATCCGGCTCACTCATGAACTCAAAGCTCTGCTTCAAAACCCAGTTAGTTTCAGGCCTAGCACATATAAGGCCTTAAAATGCATTGTGGGTAGGCATTGTTTATTTAGTAGGGCTGGGTATTGACACAAATTTCACAATTCGATTCAATTCAATATTGATTATTTTGGATATCAGTTAAAATAAATGGCAAAAAACTAATGCTGTAAACTATGAGAGTCTAGTTGTAGCCTATAGGCTTCATTAGCCTAATATGAAGGTCATAATGAATGAATCACTTAAATTACACTTTTATTTATTTTTATAATAAGAAGATTATATGAAACATAAACATTTAAATGGTGGCTGTCATTATTCAAATATGCATTAAATATTGAAGAACATTAAGATTATAATGCATATGTAATATGGTGTATATATTTATCAAAATGCTCCTCTCTAGAGTTATTTTTTCTAGCTGACTAACGAGTTTATGTGGGTTTTCTGAGGTAAATATGACGATATTGATTATAAGCTGTTTAACTGACGTCTTTCCACGGTTGAAACGCTGATTGAGTGAATCAATGTGTCATGATCTGGATTTGGATCAGTTGTCCTCTATCTTTAACACACTTTCAGATGCTCATTCATGTTTATTTGGCGCTGTGACTGGTATTATTAAGCCGGAAGAGAGATCAGCGCTGCTGCTTCTCCAGAGCGATCTCACGCCACAGCGACAAAACGCTATTTATGTTTCTGAATTTATAAAGAAAATGGACGTGATTTGAAAATTAAGACTTTATTTCATAAAGGACAAAGATTTTTGGGATTTTTTGGATGTGCGCAGCCGCGATACAATGATCCATTCATTCAAATGAAACAGGATGACTAATCGATTCCTGAGTTTTAAGAATCGATATCGGTTCGTAAAAATGAGAATCGATTAATATCGAGAAATGGATATTTCTTACCCAACCCTATTATTTAGTGTCCCGTTTCATACACAGACAGTTCGTCTGCTCTCTAGGTGTAACTACAGCCGTGCAGAGGTTTATATGAACCTGTATCCTGTTCCTCCTGCCATCTTCTTGTTTCCAGATTTTGGATGTAAACTGATTTGACTTGTGTGGAGTAAATCTAAATTCTCCTGCACTTGACCTCTTCACAGCTCTTTCCTGCCTCCAGCTTGAGGCCAAATCAGGAGAAGATTGGAATCTCGTCCCAAATCCTGTTTAAGAAACAGGAACGCTGGGAAGCTCTTGAGCTCATCCAGGCCAGATAAGAGGACGAGTGTGTGGACAGATGCTATCAGCAGCACATCACATCACATTCCTGAACGCTGATCTCATCTCCTACAATACACAACAGCAAACCTGCACAGGAACATCCGCAGGTGCTGATGGAGCATTCAGACAGTTTTACCCTTTATTTTTCAATATGCATGGAAAACGAATGGGAAATTGGCAAAAATGTGAAAGTACTGAGTTTTTTTTGTGCGTACAATCTACAAATCAGCCACGATTTTGAAAAAAACACACAACAGTGAAGGGGTGAATCTATAAAACATCAAGAGTGCAAAACAGACACATCCACACACACACAAACACACACACACACACACACACACACACACTTTTATACACAAACACACCAAAAAATTCAGATTATTCATGTGTTTTGCATTGTTCCTAGGCTTGACTCTAAAATGAAATACAGCTTTAAACATTAAAAAAAATATATATCTTTTTTTTAAATATTTTTTCTATTATGTTCAATGGGGGGAAATTTTGTCATAATTATTGCATTAATACTAATTATAATTTTTTTATTATTATTATTTTTGAAATTTTCTCAAAACACCAAAAAGGAAAATAAAAAATATTATAAAAAACGAGTAAAAAAAAAAATCTTTTTGTGTTTTTTTAAATATGAATCCCGGCCTTTGGGTCCATGTTTAATGGGGGAAAATTTTGTCATAATTATTGCATTAATACTAATTATAATTTTATTTTTTTTTTTAAATTTTCTCAAAACTCCAAAAAATAAAATAAAAAATATTATAAATAACGAGTTAAAAAAAAAATCATGATTTTTTTGTGTTTTTTTAAATATGAATCCCGGCCTTTGGGTCCATGTTTAATGGGGGAAAATTTTGTCATAATTATTGCATTAATACTAATTATAATTTTATTTTTTTTTGAAATTTTCTCAAAACTCCAAAAAATAAAATAAAAAATATTATAAATAACGAGTTAAAAAAAAAAATCATGATTTTTTTGTGTTTTTTTAAATATGAATCCCGGCCTTTGGGTCCATGTTTAATGGGGGAAAATTTTGTCATAATTATTGCATTAATACTAATTATAAATTTTATTTATTTTTTTAATTTTCTCAAAACACCAAAAAATAAAATAAAAAATATTATAAAAAACGAGTAAAAAAAAAAAAAAAATCATGATTTTTTTTTTTTTTTTTTTTTAATATGAATCCCGGCCTTTGGGTCCATTTGGACCCGAACACCCCGAGTGTGACTCTGAAATGAACAACCCCAGAGGGTTAACTAGTATTTTCGGGAAAAAGAAAATCAAAATGACCAGAACAAAAAATTCTAGCTTAATTAATTCTTTTTTTAAAACACATGAATATGGGCGTATTGAACAAAATCGCATTTTTTTCAAAGACTTCGTTCGGATCATATTCAGAACGACAATTAAAACATAGGCCGAGTAGATCGAGTCCATCAACACCCACGGTCCGATTCCTGAGTCGACATTTAATTCGGTAACGTTTGTTTGTTTGACATTTGTTTGATCACCGCATTAGTAATATGCAATGCTTTTAATCGCTTGCTCTGCTTCTTTTTCAATTGTTTTTGGAGATTCTGTCCTCATCCAGGAAAATTTCGTCTATGGCGAGGAAATGCCGAGTTAAAACCACCACTGCAACATGGAACCAATCTCAAAACACTTTTTATATGGTTCCCTTTTCAAACACAATTACACAGACACATTTAACATGCATACCTGAGAAGATAGCAAAAGAAGTAAAGATGCAAAACAGAAGAACCCATACCGTCATAAACACCGGGCAGGTGGGATTTGTCGATGTGGGTTTCTGCCATCACTGATCCACACTGAGCTCACCGTCTCATGATGCTGGGAAGAAACCTGTAGCATCAAACTAACACTCAGATTATCTTTACAATCATTTTGCAGGTTACTAGTACCATTGCAACAATTACGTATTTCCCGTAAACAATCTGTACGACTTCTATAACATGCCAGCAGCCGTAATCTAATCTCCATAAATCCTGGAACTATAACACACATTGTGTCAAGGATAAAGATGTTGGCAAAGTTCTTATTTCCTCTGCAGTTTTTCCCCGTTTGTGAGCCATTAATCTTATTTTGATAAGCTTAGTGAATTATTTTGTAATATAAGCACAGATATAATGCATTCAGATCACCAGAATTATCATCAAATATAATGTAAGGTTCAGCCGTCAGGTTGGAATGACCTTGCAGGGAATATCATAATGCAAACTGCTGCCAACACTTAAATCAATGCAATACACTATAATAAAAAGCAGCATGGAATATATCACTGTAATGACTTATACGGTGTGAAAGACATAAACAGTAATATCTGAGAAATCTCAAAAGGATAGTTCACCCAAAAATGAAACATAGGCTATGTCATAACTTACTCACCCTTGCTGTTCCAAACCTGTTCTGTTCAACACAAATAAGATATTTTGAAGAATGTAAACAGTTGATGCTTTAGTTTAGCCACTGACTCCCATAGTAGGAAAAGTAAAAGAAAGACTATGGAAGTCAATGACATATATTAAGAAAGAAACTCGTGCATGTTTGGAACAACATGAGGGTGAACGATCCTTTTAAAGTGCATGAAGCTGTTTTACATCTCAAAACAAACTGATTTAAACATGTATTGGTCCCAGTTCAATAATGTCGAACATAATTCTCATCATATTAATACATTCAGTGTTAATGTTGATGTTTCTATAATCACTAACAGTGTTAATGAACCATCGACAGTAGCTAAACTTTATATAAAACAGTTATAACATGTTAGATTTCTACTTTTGTTGAGCTGCACTTAACTGTAAACAACTGTAAACACTATAGTATCAATCATGTGATTCAAATATTATGAAAAACGTTATTAAATAACAAACTCACCGTCTTCTGTCACTCCAGACACGCGCAGATCCGTGAAAGCCGCTTCTCTCACACACACACACACACACGGGCGCGCGCTTGATTTATTTTAGACGTGACACACGATATTACACACACACTCATGTGCAGAATGCCTGCAGTGTGTCACAGGAGCACCTTCTCTCCTCTGCTCTTCATGTTTAGGCTGTTTTTCCTGACACACAATGACAGTTTGAGTTCGGCTCTACTTTTGTTCTCAGTCAAAACAAAGAGAAACATGTGGAGTTTCTCACGAGCCTCGCGCGCCCCCTGCTGCTCACCTCGAGGAGTTCCTCCACACGTGACCCTGTTCAGACGAAAGGTTTTTTTGGACTTTTATTCAGCAAGGATGCATTCAATTAATAATAAAAAAGATACAGTAATGACTTTTACATGGTTACAAAACCTAAAAATACATTGTACACACAAAAAATCTATAGTAATTATATTAGCTATAAAATGATGTTATTTTGAACTTTACAATCCTGAAAAAAATGCGTTATGGTTCTCACAAAAATATGAAGCAGCACAATTGTTTACAATATTGATGGCAGTGTACTTATAACACAATATAATTGGCCTATAAAATTATTTGGCACATTTGTTTGTATTATAAATGTTCAAAACTAGCTACTTTCACAAAGTAGGCTATAGTTTATGTTAGTTTACTCTTTTATAAAGAGGTTACTATATAATAAAAATATTAAGAAAGTTATTTTATTCAGCAAATTCACGGACGAACTGCACCAACCTTTTGCGCGGTTCACTTCGGCTTTTTTTTGTCTCTTCGGACGGACGGACAAATAAAACGATATCATTTTATCTTATATCTGTTAATTAACAGTTGAGATAGTTCTTGAATGCTGGTCTGATAGACTAGCTGGGTTTAAATCCTATATTTAAGAGAACATTGTCCCAGTTGTGCAGGCGGGGCATGTTGTCACACTGCGTTGCAATGAGCAAATGATTAGAATTATTGCTTTTCTACTCTTTACTTGTTTGAATGAACAGAACAAGACCATACATTTATTTAAAAAGTGAAGAAAATATATTAAAGAAATAAAAAACACACACAAAGGAATGGGGTTAAGTTAATACTTTCATGGAAAATGTGATTAAATCTCCGTGTGTATGATCTTACGAGTTTGCAGATGATCGTGTTTACGGAAAACAATGAAAAGGTGTGGTTTTGGTTAACCAAAACATGCATAGTAGTAGTTAGGTGATCTATCACTTGGGGTGTGACAGCGCCCCCTTCTGGCAGGACAGAGGAAGCGTCTCATTTAGACCAGGGGCGTTTAAAATAACAAATAAATAGATTTAAATCAATTTTAAAAAAATGTTATCATAACATGATTGTGTGTAAAATAAAATAAAAAAAAATAATAAATAAAAATAAATAAATAATTTAAAATCAATAAAAACGGATTAGTTTATAAAAACTATATTAAAATGATCTATTACCATACATAGACATATACACTAGACCTCACCTTGGCTACAGCAGTTCATTGGAACGAATGCGTCAATAGAGCCGCCATCTTGAAACAGGGGAGCCCATCCACAGCATCAATGTAGTAGACAGGTCTAACGGAGATAAAATCACCATAAATCATCACGAATGCGATTTTTCTTGTTTTTTTTTTTTTTTGGTTTGTTCCAACGGTCAGACATGTATTTATCATTAATTCCAGAAAGAGAAAAAAATAATTATTAAAAAAAAAAAAAACATTCTTCCTAGTTCAGAGAACATCATACGCTGCACAAAAGTCCGCCACCATCAATGAATTCGAAGTAAAGCCAGAGCAGCGTTACCTAGTTACTTCCTATGACAAGAAAGACCCCTGTTCCAAGATGGCGGCGGTTTTGACGCATGCTTAGATCCCCAAGGTGAGGTCTAGTGTATATGTCTATGATTACCATAGAGTATACACTACGCAACTTTTAGCCCTCTAGCGGGTTAATAAAAAAGCTGCATTTTTTTTTGCAGAAGAACTGGGCTTCGACGTCGAGATGAAGATAATCTTCAATAAAAGATTCATGTTTTTCAATAAAACACACTCTCCTGTCGAGTAATAAAAACATGTATATTTTTTTTTTGTAGAGACCTTATTTTTTATTTTTTTTTATTAATGCTAAATATATATATATATATATATATATATATATATATATATATATATATATATATATATATATATATATATATTTATATATATATATATATATATATATTAACATGTATATTTCTCCAGCAGACTCTCCTCAGTGAAATGACGAGCACACACGTGTGAGTGACGTATGTACGCAATTTCCCGCCAAAACCTTCAGGCTAAAAAAAAAAAAAAAAAAAAAAATTATCAATCCTTCCAAAAGGTTTTTTTTTTTAACTATTTACATTTTCTTAATTTTAAACAAAAAGATTTACATAGTATACGTTTAAATAATTTCCATTTAGGTAATCTGTTTGTGGATTTAATTATAAATCCTATTTCCTACCTGTTGAAAAAATATATAAATATTTTTATTCTGCAGTTCACATAAACATTGTTGTGGTGGAACAAATATCATCTCTCATCATCAAGACATTCTTTTTAAAAACACTTCAAACGGGACGTTCAGAGAGAATTCAGAAATAACATTTTCAGAACTTATTGGGAATGTTAGCAAAACATATTATTGATAGCTATGTTTCTTTTCTCATCAAATTCATTTATGAATTACATGAATCATGCACAGCATTATGCAAATATTTTAAATTCAAAACAAACTTTTACATGTACATTTAAAGGGATAGTTCACCTAAAAATTGTCAATAAAATGACTCATTTCCAAAAACAAATTAAGCCCAAATTCACTAAACCTGGAGTGGACTAAACCTCTTCATTCTTTACTCTTTATGAACTTTTTGAAGCAATAATAGAAAAATAATATATAATAACTTAATAAAAACACATTTAAATAGATTTAAAATCTAAATCTGTCGAATAAAAATAAAAAAACCGGTCCAGTTTATTCAAAGATGTCCATATCCTCGAGTGAATCTCATTATCAAACACAAACGACACGTAAATGTACAGTGATTCAGTTTAATCAAATTGAAAAATAAATTAAAGAAACAATAAGTGAAAAACAATGAAACATTCCAGAATCATGATGCTCCAGGCAGATGGCATGAATGAAGACAGTATAAAACTAAGTGTGTGTGTGTGTGTGTGTGTGTGTTTCTCTCCAACATGGACACGAAATCACGAAGCATTCCTGCAGAGAAACACCAAAGCATCGTTTTCCGAGTTACACACACAACATGCCCTACACGTGACCAGCTTAAAACCCTAATCTGTACAGGAAACACATCTGGATGGAATGATCGAAGCCGAGGAAAGTTCATCTGTACAGCGGACACAAAGATCGTTCAGCGTTCTCAACGAGGTCCTCTTCCGGAGGCCGAACGCTTCAACACATACAGCGTGGGAATGACATGAGAAAGAGGAAACCTGGTGAAAGACCCCGCAAAACCCCCAGAATCCTCGGCCCGAGTGGGACTGAAGAGGGTGAACGTGTCGAGTACGTTCACGGCGCATTGGTTTCTCCGAACGTGACGCTAGCGAACGGCTAGTTCCTCTTCTTGACGTTGTTGTTGGATGACAGTCTCTGTCGCTGCGTCGGCATCAGGGCGCTCAGCGTCACTTTGCTCCTGGCAACTTCAAAAAGTTTGGAAAAGACCTAAAACGAGAGATGAGTGTTAGTACCGCACACACACACACACACACACACACACACACACTCGTGTGATTTAGAGGCCACTAGAGGGCAGAGGTCACGTCTCACCTTCCTCGGCGTCCTCTGTGTGAGCGTGAATGAGAAGAGAGAGACGTTACACACACACACACACACACACACACTCTGCTAACAGCTGCATGTTCATTTGAAAGCTAAATTTTCTAAAATTTCAGATGAAAATATCACATGAATTTAAGTAGAAAGTGAAACGTGCGAAAATTAGTGTAAATTAAAGAAATAAAATTTGAAAATAATAATAAATAAATAATAATATTATTAATAAATAATATATTAATAAATAATATAAAATAATAAAAATCATGAAATCTGCATGCAGAATTCATATAAAAATATACAACAGTAGAAAGTTCACTGGAGAAAAACAAAGTTAAATAAAATAATATAATAGAAACAATAACAAGGTGAAAATTTACAAATTGTTAGTGCTATTGACACCTGCCTTTTTTTATATAAAACAAAAAATAAATTAATATAACGTACAACATAAATTAAAATATTTACAATATAACAGAACCAATTACAATATGAACATGGAAATGTTTTGACACCTGCTTTAGAAAGATTTTTTTATAGGGGAGTTCAAAATAAAATCTAAATTCTACGCACTTCTAAAATAACCTTAATCTGGCATGATCAAAAAAAAAATTAAAAATACAGAAAGCCAAATCATAAAATATATGTCTTTAGTGCTCCTGTCCAAGTATATAAAATAATAATAATCTGATCGAAATAATAATAATAATCTGAAAAAAAAATTTAAACAAGTTAAAATAAATAAATAGAATAATTAAATAAATAGATAAATCTAAATCAAAATATATATTACTATAAAATAAACAAAAAATAACAAATAAAATAAATTCAGATTAAATAATATAATAGAAACAATAACAAGGTGAAAATGTACGAATTGTTGGCGCTATTGACTTATCTATACTTTTTACAATAAAATGATATAAAACAAAAAACTAAATAAATAAAAATTAAAATAAATATAATATCATAAAAAAATGTCATACATTTAAATGAATAAATTTGGATAAAAAAAAAATAAAATTAAAAAAATTGCACGAGTGCCACAGGTGAGAGGGGAAAAGAGGAAACTACAGAATAAGAGTCTTATAAATGACTGTTGCAACAGACAGAAGGAAAAGCACAGATCAGTGTGTGTGTGTGTGTGTGTGTGTGTGTGTTACGCACCTGTTCCCACAGGGTTTCCGCCACGCAGTCGATGAAGCCGCCCACCTCCCTGAACTCTCCTGAGTATTTGACGTACGCCCAGATGCAGAGCGACACCAGCGCCACGCCCATCGCCACGTTACACACCACCGCCACAGAGTTTATACCCACAAAGCCCGTCACCACGGACACCACGTACATCACGAACATCACGGCGAAGAGCGTGGCGGGCGTGCGCGCGGCGAAGAAAATGTTCTTTCCGTCGTTGTGTTTGAGGAAGTTAGCGTAGGCGTCGTCGAGCTCCTGCTCCAGCTGATCCTGATAGCGGCGGCAGAAGTCCTCGCCGCCCATCTTCTTCACCGCGCGGAACTGACACACACACGTCTGCTTCAGCTCCTGGTGACGCCGCTCCAGATCAGCCGGAGCCAGGTAGGGCTTGTCTCCGCCACACACCTGCACACGGGGGACACACGAGTCATGAGTGTGTGTGTGTGTGTGTGTGTGCGAGAGTGAGTGAGTGTGTGATGGGCAGGTTTAGGGGTCAGTTAATGTGGAGTATATAGTCTGTACAGTATAAACACCATTGTGTGTGTGTGTGTGTGTGTGTGTGTGTGTGTGTGTGTGATACCTGCTCCATGGTCTTGTTATACGTGTCTTTCGCTCCTGCTACAGCTGCAAGGTTATTGGCTTCAGCGGTCGCCTGCGACACACACACACATCATTCACATGAGGATCACTCAACATATACACATAAAATAATATAAATAGAATAATAAATAAATGCACAAAAATGTACAATTGATCAAATATATAATATAACTGCTGTAGAAAGAATACATTAAAATAACCGGATAAACCATGTAACATAACAGAAATAACAACATGAAAATATAAGATGCTTAGCGCTTTGGACACCTGCCTTATTAAGCTTACAGGAAATAAAAATACAAAAACATTTTTTTAATATATACATATATATATATATATATAAATTATAAAAATAATTTTTCTTTATATATATATATATATAGTGTATATATATAAACAAAAAATGTTTTTGTATTTTTATAATTTATATATATATATATATATATATTAAAAAATGTATATATTTAAACATTTTTTAATATACATAAATATATATAAATATATATATATAAATAAATTATAAAAATAAATTTTCTTTATATATATATATATATATATATATATATGTATTTTTTTTTTATATATTAAAAAATGTTTTTGTATTTTTTATAATATATATATCTAATATATGCATTTGACTAAATCATGACTGTACCAGAGCTGTATTGTGAGTGTGTGTGTGTGTGTGTGTGTGTGTGTGTGTACCTGTAACATGGACTTGGGGTGCGGCAGCTCTTCCCCCTGATAGATCTTCATGTAGGCCTGAGACAGAAACACACAGTCAGTCCAGCACACACCAGTTACCCCTGTCCCACTAAAGCAGCTTGAGAGCTGGTTCAGTGCCGGTATCTACTCGCCAACCAGTTATGTGTGTTTCCACAGCCAAAGAACTAAGCTAAGACGTAGCTAAGACGTATGGTGACGTAACAACGTCGTTCGCTGGGCTCTCTAGTCAGTGGAAAAACAAACAGGTTCTGAGAAGGTTCGAGACCAGTTCCAAACCAGTTCTTTATTGGTGGAAACGAGGAATGAGTGACGGAGACTGGCTGGGAAACGCTCTTACTCTGAAGTACTGGAGGAGATCTCGACATGTGACTTTAGAGCCGCTGATCTCCTTCTCCATCAGGTTCTCCGGAGCCAACAGCAGCGGAACCAGATTCACCAGCTCTCGCTTGAACTCGTCATCGATGTCTACACACACACACACACACACACAAAGCTCATTTATTGAACAGTTTGATCCATAGATGTATTGGAAGTAAATTCTTTATGGGTCAATATAAGTACTTTGCTTTAAAAGTTCACGTAAGCATCACGTGATTAGCGGTGAAGCGCGGGTTTCGGCTCAGAGTCTATTTTTGCTGCACTGCTCACGCTCAATTAAAGTGAAAGCACACTTATGATGGACAACATACACAAGATTTGCATGTCTGGTGTGTTTTAACAAGAACTTAATCATAAGTCAGAAAAGAAAATGATTTTTTTCTTCATTTTTTTAGTTATTGGATGTGAAAAGAAGGAAATGGTTCACTGCACTTTACATATGTGTGAATTACCGTTCAAAAATGTTCTATGCAAAATGTAAATTGTTCTACTAAAGAAAAGAGAGAAAATAAATATTTGTGTGTGCTGTAAAGTGTTCAGAAAAAATGAAATCGGTATCGGCAGTCAAACTCTGAAAAATCGGAATCAGCCTAAAACATTGTAATCGCTGCATCTCTAATAGATAATAGCTTTAGCATCGCAGCCCTTTGAATCCAATCCAACCGAAAGGAGCCTAGAGATTCCCACCCCTAAATAAAATGTTCAACCAAACCTCTTCTGGTCAACAGGTCAGAGGTCAGCCCTAAATGGCTTTTAACCCTCAGGTGCTCTTCGTTTCAGAGTCACACTTGTTGTCTTCCCGGTTAAAAGTGACCAGACACCTAAAAATTAAATTTCCTCCATCCCAGTAAAACCAATGCAATTTACTTTTGTTCAATAATATTTATTCTTTGTAATTTAGTATTTTGAGACAATTTGTTTGAATTTATTAATATTTATGCAAAAATGTATGGTCTTTTTTTGCCATGGAAAAATATATATATTTTTCAATATATATATAATTTTTTCCAAAAAATTGTTAATGCAGAGTCTAGTCCTTCAGAAAAAAAAAATGTTTTGTAGAAAATTAGCACCATCATGTTACAGTATAGAGAAAAAGTGTATAATCATGGTGTGACCACTAGATGGCATGTACAGCTCTCTATGGAGAGGCATGTGAATTCCCCAGATGTTTACTAACACTTTTTTTTTTGGTGGATTTGAATATATAGTTGAAACAATCTCAAAAAATATTTTTTTATTTAAAAAAAAAAAAGTAAATAAATAAATAAAAAATTGTGAATTTTTGTGTTTTTGTCAATTTCCCATTCATTTCCTATGGGGGTCATTTTTGACCAAAGACCACAAGTGTGACTATTTTTTTAAGACCACTTAGCATGCTCAGATCATGACCTCAATTTTTTTGTGTGTTCACATACATAATGCCATAAAAGTCACCAAGTTTCGTAACATTCCGATGAAGCTGTGATTTTTAAAAAATTCAAAACAGAAAATTTTTCGATCAGAAATGACCGAAGAGCACCTGTGTTAATGTTAATGTTGTTTTGGAGTCTCGTACAACAGGCTTACAAGCATCAAAGGTAAAAAAAAAAAAAAAACTAATTATTTCTCTCACATTTGTGACTAAAATGAGCTGTGTGCGACCTGTAAGTGTCTCTCACCTCGTAGCCGGCCGTCGAAGTGCGGGTTTGTGGCCACTTTGAGTCCGGGGTGTGGCAGGAGAAAGCAGCTGATGTTGGAGAAGCACGAGTGGATGTGTTTCCTCACGTTCTGCAGCTCCTCGTGTTGATTCGGTTTCACCTGAGAATCACAGCGTAATTCAAGCACACGTGATCGAGTTCTCAAGCTTCCTGACGCTAGAGCCGCCACTGCACAACAGTCATGAGTTAGGGCTGACACTTTAGTGGAAAAATCCTGTTTGATTTGAGACATTAGTGTTCATTGAATCGATTGTAAACTGGATTTTGCATGACTGAAGACGTTTCTACTTTCAACACCAAATACAGGCAAATCCACGGACACCGAACAGGCTTTAGGACGAGCGTAAAGAGGCTTGAGATGCACATGTCAGCAATATCACTGATGATTTACTGCCGTGAAGATTCGTCACAATGACAAACAGGAGCGCAACAGTTAACTAACAAACCTTATTGTAAAGTGTTTCCGTTTTATTGATATCAAACTATTTAACGGTTTGTTAAACATTAATTTTGTGATTACAGGAATTATGTTGCGTATTCCAGATCAGGGTTATTATTAAATGCATTTCTGTTCATCGAAATAAAGCTGAAACAAAATAAAAGATAAATATAAGCTGAACGAAAATTAGAAATGAAAAAGATGAAGCACTAAATTATTGTAGTGGAAAAAAATAACAAACTAAATCTTAAATAAAAATAAAATAGCTGATATAATAAGAGCACATAACAAAATTATTTAATAACTAAAAAATAAAAGCTTATATCAATAATATTAATAAAACTGTTCCAGAAATGTATTTTCTTTCATAAAGAAAACATTTAGCTATTAAAGGGAAAAATATATGTATAAATATAAAAAGTATAAATATATTATTATATAAAAATATAATAATAAATATGAAATAAATATAAAAAGTGTTAAATCTTTTGATTTTAAAGCTGCTCATTTTAAAATGTTTTTAATGATATACGGATATTATTAATATATTAACAAGAATTCATTTTGTGATTCCATTTTTTAAATTATTTTAGCTTAATTATCATGCTTGTTTTGTATTTTTTCGATCATTTTATTCGTCTTGATTTTCATCAAGTACATCCTCTTAATTGATCCTGGAACAACATTCAATCGACCAATCAGATTTGAGAGACAAGTTAATGTCAGGTTTAGGCTTACAACCAGGGTTAGGTGCCCCATAGATTTTTATTTTTGTTTAATATTGTTATTTTTGTCTTATTTTATAATTTCTATTGTGCTTACTATATTTCATTATTATTATTATTTGATTTTATTTTCCTATTGTTGTGGTTGTACAGCACTTTGGAAACCTTGTGTTTGTTTAAATTGTGCTATATAAATAAAGTGGATCGGATGGGATAGATTTCCTCATAGGTTACGGGTAGTGTTCAGGGTTCAGACAGGAACGGTCTTGACTTTGGGGGGGCGTATGTCAATACAACCAAAATATGCCAGAAACATGTCTTGACAAAATCACAGTGACCGTTAAGGACCCGAACAAGAGCGACCGGTTTCCTACAGCATCACGTGACCAGTCATGTGACCCACCTGCAGCCTCTTCTCCAGGAACGCATTTCCTCCATCCAGACCATAAGCGTGTTCGTACGGGTAACTCCAGTCTCGGATGAGAAACATCAGGGACTACACACAAACACACACACACAGAGTTAATGCAGAGATCTCACACACACACACACACACACACACACACACACACACACACACACACACACACACACACACAGAGTTAATGCAGAGATCTCACACACACACACACACACACACACACACACACATACACACACACAGAGTTAATGCAGAGATCTCACACACACACACACACACACACACACACACACAGCACCTGGAAGGGTTTCTGGTAGATCTCCTCCATGGCGAGTCGGCCGTACTCTGTGAAGAGCTGAAAAAAAAAAAAAGATTAAAAAGCAAAAACACATTAAAATGCAGAAGCACACTTTAAAGGGATACTCCACTTTTTTTGGAAAATAGGCTCATTTTATCACTCCCCCAGAGTTAAAGAGTTGAGTTTTACCGTTTTCGAATCCATTTTCTGATATTTAGAAGAATATCATTATCCAGACAGTTTCTAGTCTCACTGACTTCCATAGTAGGAAAAAACATATACTATAGTAGTCAATGAGACCAGAAACTGTCTGGTTACTGATATTCTTCTAAATATCAGAAAATGGATTCGAAAACGGTAAAACTCAACTCTTTAACTCTGGGGGAGTGATAAAATGAGCCTATTTCCAAAAAAAGTGGAGTATCCCTTTAACATGTATAAACCTGCAACATGACGACATCTCAAAGGATTCCTGACACAGAGAGAGAAGTCCTAAACCGGTTAACTATCAGCCCCCGTTTTCATCATAGATCTGAACTTAAACCATTGCAATTCTTGAATGCTTTGAAATATAGACCTCTTTTAATAGAAGACACTATTGCAGAAGTGAAAGCACTTTAAAAACATATCGTTGCAACATGTGCTTCATTAACAAAAATTAAAAAACATCCGTGAAGAATAAATCATGTTGGGCACGTCTGATATTTGTCATTCAACACAATGACTTTCAGCCGATTTTAAAGGGTTAGTTGACCCAAAAATGAAAATTCTGTCAGTATTTCCTCACCCTCATGTTGTTCAACCCTGTAAGACCTTCGTTCATCTTCGGGACACAAATTAAGATATTTAAGATATTAAGATCGCTCCTGCATACTAGTCCATAGGCTGACAATTGATGGCCTGGAAAAGTCATTAAAGACATCGTTAAAATAGTCCAAGTGACTACAGGGGCTCAATCTTAACTTTATCAAACCACGAGAATAAACAAAAATAACGACTTTAGTTCAACTATTCACTTCCTTCTCCATGGGCCGTTAGTGTAGTGTTATTGCGTAAAGCTACGTCACACGCAGGCTCACTATTGGCCGACGCTGGTCATGTGACGTACAATAACAGAAGCTAACGCTATTAAACTAGTAACCTGACTCGCGCAGAGGGAGAAATAAACCAATAGTTGAAATAAAGTCGTTATTTTTGTTTATTCTGGTGGTTTGATAAAGTTAAGATTGAGCCCCTGTAGTCTCTTGGACTATTTTAACGATGTCTTTAATGAGTTTTGGAGGTCATCAAGAGTCATTCCCTCAAGAAGCCTATGGACTAGTATGCAGGAGCGATCTTAATATCTTAAATATCTTAATTTGTGTCCTGAAGATGAACGAAGGTCTTACGGGGTTGAACAACATGAGGGTGAGGAAATACTGACAGAATTTACATTTTTGGGTCAACTAACCCTTTAAGCCTGTAAACACTGAAAACTGTTTGGTTACCGATACAGGTTTGAAACAACTAAAGGGCGAGTAAATGATGACAAGTGTAATAAACTATTGCTTTAAGCCGGACTGGACCTGTAAACACTCATGATCAGGACTGAAGCGTGCGTCTCACCTGAAGATGTTGCAGATCGTCTTCTTGAACGTTTTGGGACAGATTATAGACCTGCACATCGAGACAGAAGCATCAGGACTCTGAACGTTCTGGTCACATGATTAGAGGTCAGTGAACCTGCGTGACGTACCTGAACGGAGCTGGTCATGGTGCTGAGAGCGAACAGTGTGGCGCAGTCTTTGATGGTGGACTGACTGTCAAACGCTCCCTGTGTGTCCAAGAGCAGCACTGCCACCTGTGCACACACACACACACACACACACACACACACACACACACAGATGGTCACGGGTTAGTGAGCCAGAGCGCACCCGATCTCTCTCTCACACACGGATCACATATATGAGTGAGAATCACAGCAGAACTAAAATAATGGATTTACAGCTCAAACTGCAGTTTAACATTTTATTCTTGCCATTTTATTTTATTATTCACAACAGATATAGAATTAAGTAGATATAGATAAGTAGAATAAAATTAGACACAGAAACAGAAAATCAGAATGGCAAGACTTTTGATAAAGTGCAGGTTTACTAAAGGAAATTTAAATAAAATACAACACACACTCTTCTGTAATGACAAGGGCGGGGCTATAACCTGTCACTCATATGAGATCAGCCAATAGCAAACCACAACCATCCGATCAACAGAGAGCCTAAGTCCCGCCCCTCCGCTTCCGGCTCATGGGACCTTATTTCGGAAAAAAATATGAATGGTAGTCAATGGCGAGAGACAACTTATCTTTGTATCCCGTCTGAACTGTGCCCTCAATTACACATATGATGTTTGTCAATTTAAGAGATAATTCTGAAAGTCAAAAACGTCACAGTTTGTCATAAAACAGAAGAGTAACATTTAGTTTTACGTGAAAATCGCTCTATGAACTACATCTCCCAGGAGGCGAAACAACGAGTGAGATCCGCTGCTCGTGTGTGTGTGTGTGTGTGTGTGTGTGTGCAGTCTGGTACAAAACACTCCGGTATGACGGCGTAACGTTACGATTATAACGTAAGACTGTAGAAACAATGACAGACGTTAGCCTCAGTAAAGTTAGCTTCATTCATTGAGAGGAAATGTGCGCCTGTGGGGTTTGTAGTCTTTGTAATTCCGTATTTTCACAGTCGGTTTCACGTCAAACTGAGACTTTCTTTACTTTAAAATGTATCTTTTATATTGACAAACATCATGTGTGTAATTCAGGGCACAATTCAAACCAGATCAAAGTATTTGTTGTCTCTCGCCATTGACGAACATTCAATATTATTCTGAAATAAGGTCCAATGGTGGTCGACCGGAAGGGGAGGGACTTAGGCTTTTTACCTTGCTGCCATCCGGTTTCTCCACCACAAACACTTCACTCCAGGCGTGGATGCCCGTGGTCTCTCGCTCACAGCCGCCTCGCCACGTGAAGCCCTTCAGCGGCTCTTCGTTCCCACCCAGCCATGAATCTGAGCTCTGACACACACACACACACACACACACACACACGTTCAGCTGTGAGATCCACGGGCCACCTGATGTCAGACGTTTGTTTTCTGACCCGCTCCAGTCACGAGACACCTGTGTGCTGTGTGTTCAGTGTGTGAGGTCAAGACAAACTCAATAATACTCTCAACAGGAAAACAAAACACTCTTTCAGACGAACACAATACATCAGTGTTTTACAGTAAAGCGGCTGTAATGGATTAAAGTCGATCAGCAGCGTCACAAGAGCTGCTCTATGAGTGTGTGTGTCGAATCCGCCACTTAGTCATAAATCTGGACCAGAGGATGGGTATTTTTAACACAAGTTTACAAGTGGTCAATTAATAAAAAGAAATTAAGAGCCACAAACCTGTGTATTAAAGGGATACTCCACTTTTTTTGGGGAAATAGGCTCATTTTACCACTCCCCCAGAGTTAAACAGTTGGGTTTTACCGTTTTTTGAATGTATTCAGTCAACTTTTTGATATTTAGAAGAATATCCGTAACCAGACAGTTTCTGGTCTCATTGACTTCCATAGTATATATTTTTTCCTACTATGGAAGTCAATGAGACCAGAAACTGTCTGGATACGGATATTCTTCTAAATATCTGAAAATCGTCTGAATACATTCAAAAAACGGTAAAACGTTTGGGTGGGTGGATACAGATGGATGGATGGATGGATGGATGGATGGATGGATGGATGGATGGATGGATGGATGGATGGATGGATGGATGGATGGATGGATGGATGGATGGATGGATGGATGGATGGATGGATGGATGGATGGATGGATGGATGGATGGATGGATGGATGGATGGATGGATGGATGGATGGATGGATGGATGGATGGATGGATGGATGGATGGATGGATGGATGGATGGATGGATGGATGGATGGATGGATGGATGGATGGATGGATGGATAGATAGATAGATAGATAGATAGATAGATAGATAGATAGATAGATAGATAGATAGATAGATAGATAGATAGATAGATAGATAGATAGATAGATAGATAGATAGATAGATAGATAGATAGATAGATAGATAGATAGATAGATGGGTAGGTAGGTAGGTAGGTAGGTAGGTAGGTAGGTAGGTAGGTAGGTAGGTAGATAGATAGATAGATAGATAGATAGATAGATAGATAGATAGATAGATAGATAGATAGATAGATAGATAGATAGATGGATAGATGGGTAGGTAGGTAGATAGATAGATAGATAGATAGATAGATAGATAGATAGATAGATAGATAGATAGATAGATAGATAGATAGATAGATAGATAGATAGATAGATAGATAGATAGATAGATGGATAGATAGATAGATGGGTAGGTAGGTAGGTAGGTAGATAGATAGATAGATAGATAGATAGATAGATAGATAGATAGATAGATAGATAGATAGATAGATAGATAGATAGATAGATAGATAGATAGATAGATAGATAGATAGATAGATAGATAGATAGATAGAATCGATTTTGAATCAACCGCATTTAAAAAAAAACGATTAATCGAGAAAACCTTTTCTTGAACTTGTCTAAAAGTAACCGGTACGGTCTTCATACGCAGTGGCGTCTCTCACCTGGTTGTGCATGTATCTGAGCATGAAGTCCAGCAGGAACGACTTGCCCTTGCGAAACGCGCCCGCCACCGACACCACCACCACGTTAAGATCTCGCACGCGCTCGTGTAGGAGGATCCGCTCCAGCGCCTCTTCGTCCAGAGAGAACTCGTGATTATCCTCATCCGCGATCACGATCTGTATCGGCCCAAACGCCTCCTCCTCGTCCAGCGGCGGTCCCTCGTCAGAGCTCATCTTACGCCACACATCCTCCACGCCGGACACACCTGAGCAACGACACACCACACACACATGAGGAGAGATCCCGAGTCTCATAAACCTGTTCTGCGAGTGTTTAGGTCGTCCGATTCCTCCAAACACAGCTCACGCTCATGATCTAATATATTATATAGACTCATTACATGCACAGTGAGATATTTCAAGCCTTTATTTGTTATAATTGTGATGATTATGGCTTACAGTTTATGAAAAATTTATGGATTAAACCTAATTTTAATCCATAATCATCACAATTAGGGATGGGCAACGATTAATCGCATCCAAAATACAAGTTTGTGTTTACATAATATATGTGTGTGTAGTGTGTATAATTTATTTGTATATATAAATACACACACATGAATGTATATATTTAAGAAATATTTGCATGTGTATACTTTATATATTTATACATAATTAATATTATATATAAATATAAATATTTGATATATTAATAACACATTTTTCTTAAATATATACATGCATGTGTGGGTATTTATATATGCAAATTAATTATACACACCACACACACATTTATATCATTTTTAATACATTTTAAAGATAATTTACGCTTATTTTACACACTTTAGGCGTCATCGTATCGAATATCGCATTATTTAATGAGTTATCACATTTTTCCTCAATATCCCATCGGCCGACATATGTTCATTTTTAATGTTATCGTTATCGGCCTGATAAGAAAGTTTAGCCGATATATTAAACGCAGATTAATAATGTATTATTTCCTTCAGATGCGCACCGTTCAACATTATGCTTTTAAATTGCTTGAAATGGGCTACATAACATTATAATGAGAAGAACATAATAATTGTGGTTTTAATGGCGAGACATTCGTTTTTGTAATCGGCTCTCAAAAATTACATAAAAATCTGGATTTAGATTCGAATATATCGGTTTTCAATAATAAAGAATTATTGATTATATGTATTGGCCAATATTTTCATATCGGTGCAAGTATTAATGATCACTTGATTTGACGCATTAACCCTTTCCAAATCATGTTTTGCTGTCATTAACATGCGTAAAAAGCGGCTTTTAGAACTTGATTTAATTTTGGTGAGTTTTAAGGGATAAAATTATTGAATACAGGGGGAATTCTCTCAAATGTGCATTTCTAATGATATATTATAAATATGCAATATTATTAAATAAAAAAACTTATGATTAATAATCCCCCCAAATCTCTCTAATGTTAGTCCGAAGCTAACTGTAAATCAATGACCAGTGTGTGAACAGAAGCAGATGAAAACACACCTGACGGAGAACGTGGAGGAGTGTGAGAGAAACTGATGGATCACATTAGGGTGGTAACATAGCCCACATACTATATATATAGTGGCAATATAGTGTGTATCGTCACGTCCCAGAAGGCCTCCTCCTCTGCTGGATCGCTGCGTTTGTCCTCGAAAAAAACATGAATGTGGTAAACGCAGTGACCCAGATCAGTTCGTCTAACGTTTCCCACGAACACAAGCGTTAGTCATATCTAGGGCTAAATCTAGAGACGTTAACAGGCCAAAACTGGTTTAACCGCATAAAAAGACATGAAAACACTGATATAGATATATTGGCAGGAGAGACGGTTTCATTAGTCTTTGCGTTTCCTAGTTAGTTGCACATTAAGGTTTCCATCCCAGAAGTAATTTTTGATTTAGAGCAACACAGAAACAACCCTGAACAAACACTCAACACGTAATCCTAAACTCTTGATAATCCTACATACACATGTGCTTCAATTAGCCAAAGCCACGTTAAGATCATTGTTAGAGTTGTGTTATACAGTAAATGTTAATGAGGGAAAATCAATCACAAAAAATATATAAGAATAAATTCAGGGTTTAATAACAGGAAGCTCATCGAATCTCACTTTCAATAACCAACCACTAATGTTTTGAGTCAGCGTTATTGTCCCACACATCTTAGTTTTGTAACGTTTGAAAAGAAAGCATAACATTTAATGAAAAAAATATATATATTTCTAAAAACAAAAATGTATAATTGTTTATTACAATATTACAAATACAAGAAGAAACACGGCTGCTTGTTATTTAAAATAAGCATTTTGGCCCAGTATGCGAGGAATCTTTGGCTGGTTTAAAAAAATGTCATCACAATATCCAATATACAAACAAAACCAATAAAACCCTCATAAAACAGATATACGGAAACCCTGTGAGAGGAAATATTGCTCAGATATGGGGGATTTTATTCCTGCAATAACACAAGGAAACCTTCAGGAATGAAACACAGATGGAAGACAATATGCTTGCAATTCAATTTTGACCTTAACTCAATTTGATATCAAAATCGATTTATTTGGATCTACATCAGGTACGGTACGTCAATTTTCATAAGAAAAAAAAATTACTGTAATTACTATATTACTATAATTTTAATTGTTAAAAATAACAACTGATTTTATATACAGGTGAAACTCAAAAAATTAGAATATGGTGCAAAAGTTCATTTATTACAGTAATTCAACTTAAAAGGTGAAACTAGTATATTATATAGACTCATTACATGCAAAGTAAGATATTTAAAGCCTTTATTTGTAATAATTTTGATATGGTTCACAGCTTATGAAAACCCCAAAGTCACAATTCGAATATTGAGAAAAGGTATTCATAAGCTCTAAGACATAATCTTTAAAATTATAACAAATAAAGGCTTGAAATATCTCACTTTGCATGTAATGGGTCTATATAATATATTAGTTTCACCTTTTAAGTTGAATTACTGAAATAAATCAACTTTTACACGGTATTCTTATTTTTCCAGTTTCACATGTAGAAACATTTAAACAGTTAGCTATTGCATAATCACATAGAAGACAGCCGCTTTATAATATTTCACTGTTTTACTGTATTTTTGATTAAATAAGGTGTGGTGAGCAGAAAAGACTCAAAAATATTAATGTTTCCAAACAACAAAAATCCAAATTTACATAATTGAAATAACAATAAGCAAAAAAATAATTCAACATATGATCCCCAGAAATTGACATAACCCTCCAGAAACACAACATTATCAGTAAATCAGCTCTTATTATAATTTAGTCTCTAGTCCTGATTTTACCGTTATCTTTCATCAGAAATCTCCAGTTGTTTATGTTCTGTCAGTGATATTTTCTCCATCTCTATATTCCCGTGTGGCAAACCACTGAAACACACACTCGCACGGAACTATTAAAAGTATAAACGCTCATATGTAGCTTTAATAAGAACAAACACACTCACGATAATGAAATGAAATCGATCGCTTGCGAAATCATCTGCATTCAGTCCTCCTCAGGTGATTTTTCATCCTGATTTCACTCAGCGATTTCATAAATTAACGGTCATATTTCATAAACCGTTCTCGCACTGCCTGACGTCTTTGATTTGCTGATGTGTATCGAATTCTACATGAATTAATTCTATTATTATTGATTTTTACCGCAGCGCGATCGCTGGCCTGCACGCGCCTCCCGCCAAGCGGCCAGGACGCGCCGCTCGCGCTCCACTCACGTTAAACGTGCATTGGCCGTAAAAACGCGCTCACAATCGCGCTGTCTCTCGCCGGGTTTACCTTCGTTATATCGGTCACTTGTGCAGTTCTTCCCGGTGTGATTCCGGTGCTTTAAGCTGCTATCCTCCGCCATCTTGACCCCCGTTCAAAATAATCGCACGCGCCTGACGTCACGAACGCCGCTACACTCTTGCGCGTTCCTTTTTCACGGCCCCGCGCGGCGCGTTCATGTACCCATGTGTGCATTTATCGCTAGATCACTACGTCATCATACGTTCTGAGTTTTACCAGAGCTTCCCTGATACTATAGTGATCAATTTACCCAATATTTATTGGCTGTGTAAGAGGAATTTACTATTTATGTATTCTGTGGCTAGCTATTTTATTGTATTTTTATTTATTTATTTATTTATTCATTTATTTATTTTACTTAAATGGAATAATTATAATGTATATGTATGGATATGTTTGTGTGTGTGTGTGTATATGCCCATATTTGTTGTTTTTTTATACTTATATTTTATGATATGAGAAATTTGTTAACCTTTCTATTTCTGTTTGGTGTTTGAAAGTATCTGATTATTTTTTGTAATTTACAAAAAAAAAAAAAAAAAAAAGAGCCCGTCTGGTTTTACCCCGATCATCTTTTATTGTAATTCACGTTCATTATTACTGTACACAGTAATGTACAGTCAATAATGAACCTCAATCACAATGGAAGATGAGGTCAAAATTGTGAGATATAACCTTTACTGTCTATGGATACAACTCGCGTTTTTTTAATTTTTTTTTTACTATATACTTATTGGCTGAGGCAGATTAAAACGAACCAATCAGGAGGAGTCAGCGAATGTTTCTCTCTCTTCTTCTTCATGCGGTGAGAGATGGACAGAAAGAAGGTCTCAGGAAAACATCACAACCCTTCATGAGCGGCTGGAACTGTGTCGAGAAGGACCCGAGGGTTTTCTTCAGGTGATTTTATTTGATGGGCCACTGTGACACAGCTTAGTGTGCTTTGGGTGTCATCATAACAAAAGATATATAAGGCAAAAATGTCCCTGAATGAGTTCTTGTTTTTAATATTTGTAACAGAATATGCAGTAATAAATAAGACATTCATGTCCCCTGTGGTGTAAACCCAGCGTTTAATGTTGTTTATGTGTTTTTAATACGCTTATATTAAACCATGTCTAAGTTCATAAGTGGACAGCATTGCTGAGTATTTCCTCCTTAAAACTCCAGTGAACCAAAGACAGTCTCAAAAACACGCTTTCTGACGTCACAAACCACCTTGTAACCAATCAGATCAACGTGTGATCGTCAACCAGTGGATCTCTGAGAGAGTGAGTGTAGGTCGGGCTCATTTGCATATTCATAGAACCGCGCATATTAAATGAGGCAAGGGTGTCGAGTTACATTCAAGCTGTTTTAACACATGAAGACATTTAAAAAAAAACACCTAAATATGTCATGATGAGTTTTAAGCGATAATGATTGACCACAGCGTGACTATAATGTCAGAACCCATGTTTGTTTTTGCTTTATTTAACTAGAAATCCAAAGTTGAGCCATCTCCGAGCAGCTGAATGAGTCCTTGATATATCAGCCACCTCATTAGTATCGGATGATATATGTTAATTTGCACCGTTATCGTTATCGGCCTGATAAGAAAATGTGGCCGATATATTAAAGCCGATAAAAAATGTATAATTTCCTTCAGCTGAGAGTCTTCAGATGCGCACTGTTCAACTGGATGGTTTTGAATTGCTTGAAATATGATTGGAATCACTTCAAAAAGTAAAATACAGTAAATGAATTGCACAAAATCTGTGAATAAATTAATTAATTTACCATTTAAATGAATAATTTGAACATTATAATTGTGTGTTTTAGGACATGGCTCTCAATCAGTTGTATCCAATATATTGGTTATTGACTTTCAAATATAAGGGATTATCGATTATCGGCCAAAATTTGAATATTAGTTCATACCTATTCCATTTTTTCCATCGTAGTCATGTGGGCGTCCAACTGTTTGTTTAAAACAGGCCTCCAAACTGCAAATGCCTGGTCATGAGGTAGAAACTCAACCATGCTAAGCCGTTAAACTCCATCACACACACTGATTGTAACTCATTTGATGAATGACACACAGCCGTGTGGACCTGCAGATGTTTAATGACTGCACATGCTCACAGTGAACTGCTGATGTGTTGATGTGTCAGTTACACACATGAACTAATAATAATATCACTCTGATCCTCTCGCTGCAGCCGCTGAAGACACAGATCCGACTGTAAAACCCAGGGTTGTGAAGGTGCAAATGAGCAATCGTTCTTTAATAATGTTCAAAACAGGGTTTCTGCTGGTTTATGAAGTTTAATGTAAGGCCTTTTAAAGACCAGGCAATGGAATAATTGGAAGGGAACACAATACACCAATATGCAACTTCCAATTGATACCCATCGCTTTTTTAAATTTGTTTTTAACACAAAACGTAGCTTGTATCGCTCTGCTGCCAACCACTAAAATATGGAAATCATTTTTAATGTACCTTCTGATTGCAGTGCAAAAAAGTGATGATTTTTGTCAGGGTTTTTTTCTAAAGATGCTTAAATCAAGACACATTTACTTGAGATGCAAAAAATGAATTCTTAGAAAAATACCAAAATTAACTGAGTTTATGATTGAATTAAAAAAAGTAAAATAATGATTATTAATTCAAAGGGATGTTTTCTTTAACTTGTTTCCTCACTTATGTTATTTCGCTTCATTTTACATTTGCATCTCATGTAAATCTTGATTTAAAGATGTTTAAATATATTGGAAAATACCAAGGAACAACATCATTTTTGCAATGCATGCAATGTTTATGAATTTCTGCTCTGATTTAAGGCCTTTAATTGTGTAAGAGTGAATTAAGACTTTTAAAGAAACCTTGCACAAATATTATTTATACGTTGTTAATGGAACGTTTTTTCTTTTTTAGTTCATCTAACTTTTTTTTTACATGTTACTAGTTTCAGAGAACATTCAAAAGTAATATTCCATAATGTTTGTGGAATGATAAAATGCAACATTTTAAAACCGGATGTTTTCAGAGAACATTCAGAATTCATGTTTCGTATCTTAATGTTAACGAAGCATTCTTAGAAGGTATTTTTGTTGAATGGGAACTAGTTAGATCGGGAATAAGACGAGCAGACGGATGAAATGACGTTTTATGTTTTATCTGACTTCAGCATCCCGATGATGACGATGATGATGATGAGATTTACACTCGTTTATATTAAAAAAAAATAATAAATTACATGAATAACTGAGTGGATTGTAGTGCAGATGAAACCCAATCAACACATAAATTGCATTTAGAAAATATTAAAACAAATTAAATTAATTTAATTTGTTGTATTAGTATTTATTTATTGCCCATTGTTAATTTTAAATACAGTTCCTTCACAGGTGAAACTCAAAAAATGAGAATATGGTGCAAAAGTTCATTTATTTCAGTAATTCGATCAACTAATATATTATATAGACTCATTACATGCAAAGTGAGATATTTCAAGCCTTTATTTGTTATAATTGTGATGATTATGGATCGCAGCTTATGAAAACCTTTTCACAATCTAATTTTGAATTTGTGGATTTCATAAGCTATGAGCTATAATCATGAAAATTATAATTATAATAAAAGCTTGAGATATCTCACTTTGCATGTAATGAGTCTATATTAGTTTCAACTTTTGAGTTGAATTACTGAAACAAATGAACTTTTGCAAGATATTCAAATTTTTTTTGTATTTACATATTCGAGATATGAAATATATTATTTTATATTTTATTTAGCTTTATTTTATTTCTATTTTTCGCCGTTTTCAATGGAAACGTAATTTATCATCGCTGACGGTTGAGCAAAAACTGCAACGAGATCAAACTACAGGATCTGCTTCGAGAACAACTATTGAAGTTCCTCGCGTCATTACGCTACTGTACGAAACCCTGAGCGTCACGTGATGATCGTGTGTTTGGATCAGGGCTGCAGGCGATCTTGATCAAAGCATCTCACAGTCGTCTAACCAAACCCAGAACTACAACAAATGCACAGACGGACTACAGGTCATGTGACTAGCTAAGCGGCTAACCCAGCAGGCGATCCTTCAGTCTCTTCTGTACACATAAATAATAAACCACACGTGGTCCATGTTCTCAGTGTCATGCACACGTCAGTTCAGCTCTTCATTCATCCATTCATTCAGTGTTTCAGTTCACGTCGTGTTTATCGAATGTCGGAAACGTCCTAAATCGAACGAAACGGTCCTTCGTTGGCTCTTCCTTGTGTTTGCCGTGGTCTAGGCGTCCCGCCGTCAGTGACATCATTATTGTTTACATCCAGAGAGTGTGTGTGCGTGCGTGTGTGTGTCAGTTTCCTTGTTTGATTTACAGATGAGGACAGAGACGCTCCGGCTCAGAGATGTGAGGAGGTGGAGAAGCACAGCTTCAGTGTGTACGGGTTCGAACCATCTGAAAAACAACCAAACCACAGATTACTGACACAGTTAAAGCATTAAGAGAAACGGTCAGGCAAGAACACGTTCTCCTGCTTGAATGTTGATTATTCTCCTCATATTCTCCATTGTTGCGGCTCCTCTCTTCCCAGTCTGTCAGTAACGCTCTGTTTACTTCCTGTCTCGATGAAGCCCCTCCTTCTGAAAGCACACTGTGCTCTGATTGGTCAACTGGAGCAGTGTGTTGTGATTGGTCGAGAGCTTCGGGTGTGTTTGGGAAACGCCCCGCCCCTTTCCATAACCGCCAGTTTAACACACTACTAACTCACTCGACCAGGCCCCGCCCCTTTTAGTCTGTGCATTAATTATTATAATGAGGAATATTGTGACATGTTCCCGGGAGAAATTTAAAATGTTCAAATATATTTAATAGGAGACTGAGATCTATCAGTGGACGAATGTTTTATTTTTTTTAAAATGCCACAGTGAAGTTGTGGCAACCATAACCTATTTATTTTGTTATTAATTTATAGTTTTTATTAATTTATTATTAATAAAATTATTATTTATTATTAATTTAAAATTATTATTTATTATTAATTTATAGTTTTTATTAATTTATAGTTATTAATTTTATTAATTTAAGCATTTTGCTGATGCCATAATTAATCTTTACATTAAGTAAATATACAACACTAAATATCTGTATTTCTGGGTTCCCAGTCTTTTTAATAATAATAATAATAATAATAATAATAATAAAAATTCTTATGCTAATGTTCAACCATGGACTTGAATTATGCACCATAACACATATGAAGTAAGTTGACTTGATCTAGAACAGAGGCTGATGGGTAAACAGAGAGAGTGTTTGCTTACTGGGTATCCGGATCTGATAATGATTGAGAACCGTCAGAACCTCCACGGCGTGAGTTTTACTGTCGAACTCCAGCAAACCGGAGATGGTCTTTGAACTGGCTGTGGATTCAAACGGCACAGTTTCAAAAGAACAATAACTATAGTAATGCTGCAAAATACACCAATGGACTCGTTTCACGGCCAATTATTTACGTCGTTAAACCACCAAACAAAAATATGTCCTAAGAAGTGATGACATCATCATATCGGAATGTTCCAAACGTCCAGTTTAAACACGTGAACATTCCATTCCATCACCTTGTGTTCAGATGTTACATTCAAAAGTAACATTCCAAAAATGTTAGTAAAATTACCAAACGGAATGTTGCCTTAACGCCCGTATAACCATGAAAAACATTTACAAACCTGTACATTTTTGAAATAATTGGACATTTCTGAAACAGTGTCCATGGTTAATGAAAACTCAAACATGAATCATAAATCAATGAGAACTCAAGACTCACGTTTGGCGTCAAACACTTTGTATTTGATGAATCCTGGGACGTCGTGTTCTGTGCATAACTGCAAAACAACAGAAGTTGAAGTTATGAATACTGTAATCTAACCCTAACAGGAAAAACTAAAAAACACTGTTTACTTCAGTTTATTCCACTGTTACAAATGAGGACGCCCTTTTTCTCTGGGGATAATTTGTCTGTAAAATTGGGTAAAAATCACCTGAACCTTTCAGATAATGAACTAACATAGAAACCGGTGAAGTCATGCTTGTTTACGCTCTGATTAATTCATTTCTCCCACATAAAAAAAAATGAATTCTTGCTTTGGTAATTCATTTTTTTTTATTTAGCACAAGATAAAAACAGACAGATATAAAAAATAAAAAAAACAATACATATGGATTGCGCAGGAGAGGCAAGAAACCCCCAAGGGCTTATAATAACGCCTCTCCTTTTGATCTTTCAATTCATACACACCAAACTATTATAATAAATAACAACAATATTTATCAATATTTATCTCAATATTTTAATCTCAATATTTATGAGATTAAAGGTCGAAATCATGACTTAAAAAGTTTAAAGTAACTAGAAATTCGGATATTAAAAAGTCAGAATTAAAGGTATAATGGCCCTTTTACAAGATGTAAAATAAGTCAGTGCGTGTGTGTGTGTGTGTGTGTGTGTGTGTGTGTGGAGTTTCAGCTCAAATACCCCACAGATATTTTTACAGCATGTTTTTTGAGGGTCACTAAAATGTGTTGTTTCGTGTGTGTCCCTTTAAATGCAAATGAGCTGCTGCTCCGGGCACAGAGGGCGGAGCTTCGAGAGCCTGTGTGTGTGTGTGTGTGTGAGACCCACCCGCTGCAGGTCCTCCTCGCTGACGCAGGGCGGGACGTTGTAGAAGTGGAGGACGCAGGACGGAGGCTGGATGATGTTCTTGGACGCCTGTCCGGCGCTGGTGAAGCGGTTGTTGCGGGTCATGGCGAAGTCTTTGTAGCTGCTGGATCCGTCGTCCAACTCGAACACCTGACTGGGGATCACAGCGTGCTGCTTCGACACACTGACACACACACACCAGAACAACAGATACATCAGTCTGCGTCTCATACACACCTGATCACAGACGGTGTGTTTCCTCACCAGACGTTGAGCCGTTTGCTGAAGACCTTGATGCTGTTGAGGTGTGTGATCGCTCGATCCACCGCATACTCATCACCCATCTCTACAAGAGCTGTGCCCGGGACGCTCTTCATGAACTTCACCTGCACACACACACACACACACACACACACATTTAGGGGTTTAAAATAATATTTCGACTGAATATTTTCTCTGAGTGAAATTGAAAGTCTTCATTACACTGAGCGCTTCACCTTCTCGATGTTGCCGTAGAGACAGAAGAGGTTGAAGATGCGAGTGCAGTTCATCTTGTTGGGATGCAGGCCGCTCACCATGGCAACAGCGCTGGAGGCGTGGCTCATGTAGGAGGCGGAGCTCTGAGGAAGCGGATACGACACCACCTCGGGGACGTCATGATGAGAGACTCGCTTGAAGCGGTTATTACTGGGCAGAGGCAGCAGGGGGCAGTGCGAGCCTGCACACACACACACACACACACACTGTTAATCACTGGTGTCTGTTGAAATTAATATTAAAATATATTTAGAAACAATATCCAAACTTAGGTAAAAAAAAAAAAAAAAATTCTGTAAAATGTATTTTTTGTGATGCAAAATGCATTTGGTTATATGTGCTTCTGTATGTAAATTATGTTTTGTTCTTATTAAAATGCAATAAAAAAAACTGCAAAAAAAAAAAACCATATATATATATATAATTATATATAAATATTAGGGCTGTGCAAAAGTTAATTGCGATTAATCGTATCCAAAATAAAAGTCTGTGTTTACATAATATATTTGTGTGTGCTGTATATAATTATTTTGTATATATAAATACACACACATGCATGTATATATTTAAGAAAATGTGTTCTTCATATACAGTATAAAATATTTATATTTATATACTATAGATTATGTATTTATATATATATATATACAGAATTTAAGTGCAAATAATTCTTAAATATATACATGCATGCATAGGTATTTATATATATAAAATAATTATATACAGCACACACAAATATATTATGTAAACACAGACTTTTATTTTGGATGCGATTAATCACAATTAACTTTTGCACAGCCCAAATATTTATATGTATATATATATATATATATATATATATATGTTGTATTTTTTTGCTGTTGGTTTATACAAGCAAAAGAAATGGTATGAATCAGAATTAAGAACTAGTGAAAGAGTGATATATAATGAATATATATTATTAATATGTAATTAATCAGATTGGGATGTCAGATGACGTGAGCTTGATTGATTGATTGATTGATTGATGAGGACTGACCGTATCCGTTGTCACTGTATGAGGACGGATGTTCTCCCAGGATGGCCTGTCGCTGTCGGCCTTTACCGCGCTCTACAACACACACACACACACACACACACACACACGTAAATACACTCACCACGAGAACATGAGCAGAGAAACACAGAGAGATGAACATAAAGAACACACACTGCCAGATTAATAAATACTGACCATAAAACAGGCTGAGTTTATATATTTGAACCCTCTGGTGCTCCACACTCTAAAGCACACACACAATCACTCAAACACACACACACACACACACACACACACACGTACCTCGTCTGAGCAGGAATGGTTTGGTGTAATCCCAGCTGTCGTTGTCGTTTCTGATGACGTTGAGGCGTGAGGGCTAGAATGAGAGAGCACAACGCCACTGCATGTGTGTTAGCTCCAGCGGTGTGTGTGTGTGTGTGAGTGAGTGTGTGAGTGAGTGTGTGTGAGTGTGAACGCTGCACATTTACCCGAGCGTATTCGATTTTCAGCGTGCAGCAGCCGGCGTAGATGTCGGCCCCGTTCAGGGCAGCTTTGGCCTTCTGGGCGTTCTGGATGGACTCAAACGTGACGGCCGTCAAGGAATAAAACACACACACACACACACACACACACACTCACAGGTGACGTCAGCTCACAATTAAAGAAATATAATTTCATTTAGGTGTAATATATATATATATATATATATATATATAAATAAAACAATTCTAAATTAAATTATATTTAAATAAAAATAATTATTAATTAGAATAATTAATAAATTAAAAAATATATTAAAAATTAAATATATATATCCCAACTATTGTAAAATACGCAAATTATGCACTCGATTAGGTCATTGGCAGTGCTTCACGGGAGTGGGCGGAGCTAAAGAGTTTTTTTGGAGTGATTTGATTGTTTCAGTTCTCTGATTGGTGGAGATTTCTCTGCAGAATCATGGGTAATGTAGTATTCTTCCACCGAAAATTCCACTGTTGAACATGATTATTTAAAAATTAAATAATGTGCTTATGCTAATGAATCACGTTCACGTTGTAATATCAGTGTAATACCCATGTCATTATACAGATTTCTGTCCACACAAATCACACACACACACACACACACACACACACACAACAAAGGATATTCCACCATGGCCTGGATTCCGTTCCTCTTAAAGATGACGATCCGCAGCACATTTCCGATTGGATTACAGACTGTGTACAAAACATCCTACAAGTTGAGGAGGAGAATCCATTCAGAACAGCCAATCAGAGCGGGTCATGTGACATGCATAAAATTAAGTGTTTTACCGCAGTGAGAACTGTTACCATAGTGATAAGTGTTTTACCGCAGTGATAAGTGTTTTACTGTAACAGTAAGTGTGTTACCGTAGTGATGGGGTAGAGCGGGTTCTGGATGGACAGCAGCAGGACCTTGTTGCCGCTGTTGGGGTCGTCGGCGTTGGTGGGCCGCGTGATGCGTTTGCTGGTGGAGTAGTTGAAGAAGGCCTGCTGGCCCGCGATGTACACGGCCTCCTGGGAGCCGCACGACACACACCGGTCGGCACTCTGAGCCTCCTCGAACTCCACCAGAGCCTGGCGCTTGAACGGCATCATCATCACGTAACTGCGGGACAGGAGAGGAGGCCTTCAGGACAGCTGCGTCTCAGATTTTTTAGTCATTTTGTTGTGCTTCTGTAATTTTATTATTTTTATGTTTTTTATATTTCTATGTTTAATTCATTTCTTTAATCTTTATATATATATATTTATTTATTTAAATATTATTTATCTCTTTATTTAAATATTATTTATCTATTTGTTTCATTTATTTCAATTTTATTTTCATTTTAATTTATTCTACTTTTATGCATTTAGTTTTCACATTTATTTTAGTAAAAATTTTTGTTAATTTAGTTATGTGCTTTTGTCATTTGATTATTTTATTTTTTCAGTATTGCTATTTAGGTTTAATTCATTTTTCAATTAATTTTTTTCACTTGATTATAATGTTTGTTCATTTCGTTATGTGTTTTTGTCATTTCACTTCATTTTTTTATAGTATTGCTAAGTTTTGATTAATTTCAGTTTTAGTTTAGCTTTCAAATTTGTTGTTATTTAGATATTTTTAGTACTGTTAAATTTAGTTTAATGTTTATTTATTTCGTTATGTGTTTTTAATGTCATTTAAATTTTTATTTCTTTATTTTTTTCTAGTATTGCGAATCAGTTTAGTTTATTTTTATGACAATAACCCTGGTTCGGCATCTTCATACAAGATCTGAAGATGCTTTGAACCTGAATAATATCTTTTGAATAATTTCTATAATGCGTTGCAATGCATAGAAATTTCCACAACTGTAAATATTTGGCTGAAGAAAAAAAAAATATTAAAATATTTTATAAATATATAAAAATATTTTTTATATATAAATATAAAAATATTTATAAATATATATATATAAATCTATAAAAAAAATTATATAAATATTTTTTTATATAAATATACAAAAATATATAAAAATGTTTTTCCAACATGGTTTTGAAGGGCAGAGATTTCAATGTTCCTCTAAACACTATTTGTAGCGCTGTCTATCCAATAATCACTATAGGCTTTGATACTTTTGATATGAAACAAAGTCTCAGTTTTTAAATTCTCTCAATTTATCACAAACTGCAAACAATAAATGCCATCTTTGCACAGCTAGTCACTCGTTAATTTTACTTAAACTGTTGTCTTCATTAATTTAATGCATGTTCAAATAACTCATGAAAACAAGTTTTTATATATTTATATTTCAACAACAAACTGGAGTAAAAACATTTCTATTTTGGCTTCGGTAGAGAACTCCCTTCACTGCATCACTAATGATCAGTGCATTAGACAAATAAACAGCAGTGTTTATTTTATTCTATTATTATTATTAACGGCATCAAACCAGAAGCGAATACTGGAGGACTCAAATCAAATCTGCAGAGATGTGTGTAATGGAGGAGCACAGCACAGCATTCTGCAGTCATGAGATGCTCAAAGTGACTATAAATACACTCATATGACCTTGATTTAAGATCAGAGTGGGAGAGAGAGACTTCCTGTTCATCTTCATTTGATCCGTGTCTTTTCTAATGTAGTTCAGGCCAAACTAGGGATGTGCAATACATGTGTATCGTCTACGATGTTTTAATAAAGTGTGATCTGACATTATCGAGTAACCTTTTCAATTTTCAGTGATTTACTCTATTAAAATACCACTCTAGTGTATTTTTTTATCATTTAATAAAGTTGAGTAATAAGTAATAAAGTAAACACACAGCGGTGTTTCGTCACTGAATGAATCGGTCCATTTGAACGAATCGTTTGAACGAATGATTCAATGACTCAAATGCTTCGTTCCTGAAACGATTCGCCGTTTGAACGAGTGGAATAATTGAATGACTCAATGATTCGGTGACTAGTTTCAGATTTAATTTAACATATCTTTTCAATTTTAAAATCATTTTATATATATACACACATATATACCGCCCTGCAGAACTGGAACATGAGAAATAAACCGTCATTTTACCAGATGTTTCCGAACTTCTCCAAGGACTCGACCAGATCAGCCTCCACCACCGACTCACACAGCCCTCGGACGTGGACGACGGGAGACGGGGCGATGCGGTGAGTCTCCGAGCCGTTGTCCTGCGGGAGAGACGACACACACGCCAGACACATACAACTCAATAAATCAGTTTTAAAAATTAAAAACAAAACACGTAATCAAAAAAAATGGAAAATTACACACACACACAAACCTAGTTTACTATCCTTGTGAGGACTCTGCGTGGACGTAATGGTTTTTATACTGTACAAACTGTATATTCTGTCCTCTTACACACACACACACACACACTAACTCTACCCATCTCTCTCTCTCTCTCATTTATAATGTTATACAAGATTTCTGTTTCAAATCAATGCTGTTTTATTAGTCAAAAAATCCTGAGAAAGAAAATAAATCACCGTTTCCACAAAAACATTAATCAGCACGACTGATTTCAGCATTTATAATAATCATAAATGTAATTTGATCATCTGATCCTCATATTAGAGTGATTTGTGAAGGATCATGTGACACAATAAATGACACGTTTCTGTATATTCACAGAGAACAGATGATTTACACTGGAGGAATATTACATGGTTTTAATGTATTTATGATCAAATAAATGACTTTCTAAGCATTTGAGACTCTTAAAAAAATCTTACAGACCTTAAATCATCTAGAGTAGTAAAGATGAATAAAAGTGAACAAAACCTTTCATTAAGAACGTCTCCGAATGCGTCAATCGATCACATCGTACAGTGACGGAGATTATCGGCCAATAGTTGATAGTCACTCAGTCCGTCATATTAATGAACGACCATTAATGTTTACCTCGATCATGTGATTTAACGTTTCAGATTAAAACATTAGAGCGTGTTAAACAGATGGAGTGCAGTGACAGGAGCGAAACCACACGTGCATCTGCATATTTTTGCAGGCATTAAACTCTCTTTCCATTTTCTGCTTTGCAAAACTCCCGAATGTTTCGACCACAGACATCAACAGTCGAACGGCTACAGAACATTCACATCAAGAACGTGAAGAACGTCGCACTGATTCACTCTCAGCGAGGGTCATTACAGTGAACTGAAACTGGACTAAAGCCATAAAAACACATTTCCTGCTGCTTGACATTAAAGTCCTGTAGTTAATAATCCCTTCAACATTTAAGCTTCTAAAAAAATATCTTGAATGTAACTCGACACCCTTGCCTCATTTAGTATGCGCAGTGCCATGAATATGCAAATATGCTCCTCTCACTCCACTGGTTGATGATCACACGTTGATCTGATTGGTTACGAGGTGGTTTGTGACGTCAGAAAGCGTGTTTTTGAGACTGTCTTTGGTTCACTGCAGTTTTTTATATATATTATTTTTATTTTGGTTTCTCAGATTGTTATAGCCCCCCTGTAGTCAATCATTGTATCCCTTAAAACTCATCTTTGATCACCAAAATTACATTTAAATGTCTTTTCCTTGAAAAAAAAATGTCTTCATGGCTTAAAATATCTTGAATGTAACTCGACACCCTCGCCTCATTTAGAATGCGTGGTTCTATGAATATGCGAATGAGCCCCTCCCCCACTCACTCACTCACTCACTCTGGTTGACGATCACACGTTGATCTGATTGGTTACGAGGTGGTTTGTGACGTCAGAAAGCGTGTTTTTGAGACTGTCTTTGGTTCACTGCAGTTTTAAGGAGGAAATACTCAGTCCACTTATCAACTTACACACGGTTTAAGCGGATTAAAAACACCACATACACACATAAAGTGGATTTTCACCACAGGGGGACTTTAACTTTAACTTCTTGTTTATTGATCTGTAAGCAAATACATTAAAGTGGAACCACAACCAAAGGGATAAAAATATATGAATAATTCTCATGTCATCACGTGTATATATACAGTATAAACTCATTCAGAATGGTGATTCAAATCATTCATTTCAGTCACAATTATTAGAAAGCAAACTAGACGTAAACAGGACGAGATAAACATCTCAAGCACACCATTTCTTTTATCTCATTGCCCAACACAGGTCGATACAGGCGATATTTTACAGCAGTGTGTGTGTGTGTGTGAGAGACGGAGGGATTCCTGTCACTCTTTTCACACACTTTATAAACTCTTCACAAGATCTCATCTGGACAAAAACACCAACAAGAGCATTTACTCAAACACACAGCATTGCTTTACATGTTTTTTTTTTGTTGTTGTTGGTCCGTTTTTTTATGTAATGCAAACATAATTTCTTTGCTGAACGTGAAGTGAATCACGTCTAAATGAATCATTTCCTTGTTTTGGACCAAATGAACTAAAATAACACGGGGCGTCTAATAAAAGCACAGAGATGTAACACACACCTGACAGTGTGTCTGAAGTATTTCTTTGAGAAAACGTCCGTCTGTTTTTTAACTCAAGGTTAACCCCTGTCTAAAGTGAGAATATTTGACAGATCTGAGATCAGATTATATGCTCAGCAGCATCTGTTCCTTTAAATTCAATCGTTCTTCCAGATGTGAGCGAGTAAACAATGAGGTTTGAGGTGAACTACTTACTTTAAACCCGTGAGAGCCAAAGGAGCGTCTGCGGTTGGAAAACGACCTGCAGAAACACGGCGCTGTGACCACGCTCTCGGAAGAATCACATCATTCAGAGCCCAAAGTAGATCCACGCAAACATCAAACCCTTTCCACAACACACACACGGAAGAGTCGCACACTAAGAGCCCTAACTTAGCGATCTTAGCGCATGTTCTGAAGCGTTTAACCATCACTTTTACTAGTTTAACAACGGGACAAATCGCCGGCGCTCCCGGTGCATGGTCTAAAAGGGTTAAAACCATATATCGGTAACAAAGCATATGAAATATATTTAATAACTAGGGCTGTGAAACGATTAATCATGATTAATCGCATCCAAAATAAAAGTTTGTGTTTACATAATATATGTGGGTGCACTGTGTATAATTATTATTTTATATATATAAATACACACACATGCTTGTATATGTTTAAGAAATATTTTCATGTATATAGATTTATATATTTTTATAAATATAATATATATAAATAATAAACAAATATTTTATATATAAATAAAATATTAATATATATAATATTAATATAATATTATATATAATTATAAATGACAGATATTATATTAAATATAATTTTAATATATATATATATAATATTTTTTTCTTAAATATACATTCATGTGTGTGTATTTATATATATACGGAATAATTATACACAGTGCACACACATATATTATGTAAACACAAACTTTTATTTTGGATGCGATTAATCACGATTAATCATTTCACAGCCGTATTAATAACACTTCAATTAATGGTCTATGAGTCTCACACATTTCAGGTCTGATTTGTTCCTCAATTCTGACAAAGGATTGTTTTAATTCTTTATCACAAAGGAAAAACTGAGCAATCATCTCATCACATAACCACACCCACCTCATCTGCATAGCCACACCCACTCCCGTATATAACCCCACCCACCATCTCAGCTCACAGGATTCATTAATTCTGAATAATTGAATTACAGACGTTCAGTTCTCAATTTCTCTGAATACAGTGAAAGTCTGATATGGAAACACCAGACATGCTCTTCTGCAGCACTACTGCAACAAACATCATCTGTTTATGTATTTATTCATCTCAATAACCTAGTTTCAATAATAACAAATGTTTTCGTGCAGGCTGCAAATTCACGATGAGGAGGAGTAAAAACAGTCAGATGCTTTATCATTCGTGCATATAAACGATTGTATGTATATAAAGCATCTGACTTCACTTAAACAAATGCATAAACAGGTTAATCAGGCAGACAAACAAGCTCTAAAAACGTCAGACGCTCTAAAAATAGCTCCGAATCTGCGGGAAATGAGCAGCGGCGCATGTTAATGTCATCATACTCTGATTCGATTACACAAATGAATCGTTTCGGGTGACATTTGGAACACAGGGACACAGACAGTGTGTGTTCTCATGAGCGGACGAACGTTGGTTCACAGGAAGGGGACTCCAGATGAAAGGCGGATTCATACACACACAGGGTTTAATAGTTGACTTGGTGATGAACATTAATCCATGAAGTGCAGTTACACTGTGAAATGAAGCAAAGCGGCTCATCACGAGTTACTAAAAGAAAACTCATCCGATAAGTAAAGAAAGAAAGAAAGAACAAATGAATGAATGAAGGAAAAAAGAACAAAAGAACGTGTATATGAAGTAAAGAAAGAAATGAAAGTAAGAAAAGAAAAGGAAAAATAAATGGAGGAAGGAAAAACAAACGAATGAAGGAAAAAAGAAAGAACAAATGAAGAAAGAAAGAAAGAAAGAAAGAATTATTATTTTTAGTCAGCCAAAGTCAGTTTACAACAATAAAACGAAATATGCTACAACTCTGCCTCTTTTCGTCATAAATAAGACGAATTTTGTTATAAAACACCACTTTTCATTAAAAAAAATCCTATTTTTTCTTAATCATATTTTGCTATGTGGTGTTCAGGCGTATATTGATTATCTTCACTCCATATATTAATAACAAAGTGAACATGATCTTTTTGTTTTCATTTTAAAAATATGAAACGTTATTGATTTTTATTGAAATTTAACAAAGACGGAGTTTTTATTTTATTGTTCATATAGTATAGATCATGTGAAAAAAATGAAATAAATAAAAATATTTATTTATAATAACACAATAAAACGATTTTTTTTTTGTCATGGAACAAACTAGTTAAATGAGACTAGACCAAAAATAGACTTTTACACAAGACGAATTATACGTCATGTTCATCTACTAGACCAGACATCTGTGCCAGCGGCAAACGTCAGAAGCACTAGCCGAGGAAAAGCTGTTCCAGTCGGGGTTGATGAGCGCTGGGCGCCGGTGTGGTGAAGAGATGAGTCCCACCTTAGGACCCAAGCGATCCGATTGGTTCAAAACTAGTTTTATGGGTAAACGCTTTAGTGCCTGGTTACAAATTAGAGAAAATCAGTTTATTATAAGAGACGTTTGAAGTACGTTATAAGGAGTCATTAATGTATTTTAACGTATATGTTTCATATACTAGTATAACCGAAGCTGTAGATTGTAAATTTAAACATTTCTCGTTCTTATTGTTTTTTTTAGTTAGCTTACAAAGTAGCATAGCATTTATCCGCGGCAAACGTCAGAATGACCATCCGAGTTTAGGCTGTTCCAGGCGGGCTAGTCCTATAGTTAGATGTGCTGCTGATCCACTCCGAAAACGTCAGAACAATGTTTTAAAAAGGCGCAATCTTTATAAATAAACTACAGATTTGAGCTTTAAACAACTATATTCTCGACTTAAAAACTCTTAAAATTAAATTTCATGACACAATAACAGTAATGTTTTTAAATTTCGCGGACTTTCTCCTCTGCTGTTGACGCAACCTACTATGAAAAGCGCTAAACAAATAAACATATTACTTGAAAAGCGCTAAACAAATAAACATATTACTTGAAAAGCGCTAAACAAATAAACATATTACTTGATGGCGACAAACTGCTTTTATCAAGTTATCGTGAGAACATTATTTAGATCAGGCATAGCATAGGCATACTATGGATGGGGTCCTAAGGTGGGACTCATCTCTTCACCACACCCACACCTGTGAAGGATGTCGGAGCATATAAATTTTTGAAATAGGCGCTATCTTTATAAATAAACCACAGATTTGAGATTTAAACAACCACATTCTCGCCTGAAACACTCTTAAATTTACATTTCATGACACAATAACAGTAGTATTTCGATATTTCGCGGATTTTCTCCTCACACTGATGCTTGCTGGTTGACGCGAGATGCATTCTGGGATACCTGGCTATCTCAAGTCCGCAAGTGCCATTTGAAATTTTTTTCTAGAATGATCATTTTTATCAAGCTTGTAAATTTAAGTTCAGTAATTTCACTTAAATGGCAATGAAGATTACCTATTAATTGTCATTCAAGTGAAATTACTGAACTTGAATATATAAGCTTGATAAAAAATGATCATTTTAGAAGAAAATTTCAAATGGCATTTAGAGGCTTTTGCATCTGAACTCTTCATATATATATATATATATATATATATATATATATATATATATATATATATATTATATATATATATATATAATGTGTGTGTGTTTGTGTTATATGTTTATAAAGTAACTGAGATGCACAACTTGGGAAACGTTCACACCCTACAAACACCCGTGACACACTGATAGCATCACTCACGCTTCCTCTGCAAACCAATGACAGAAACAACTCCACTCCGCAGCATGAACAGGAAGTGACATGCAATGTCATCCAAAGACAACTACACACACACACACACACAGTTGTGTAAGACACTATTCTGAGATCAGCAGCAGAAGTCTGCAATCAATGAGACGAGACCCTCAGCAACACACACCATTCAATCCCCCCGCTCACACACACACACACACACACACACATCTGATCAACAGATCCAGCCAGTGAAATGTTCAAAGCCCTCAGAAGTGTTTTCAGCTCAAACTAAAGCAATGATGGCATCATTTACTCCTGTATGACTTCCTTTATCGTTGAACCACAGGAGATGTTGATCCTCAGACGAAAGGAAGGATGCAGTGAACTAACAGATCTCAAACTTCAATCACACAGTCGGTTTGTAGTACACGTTTCTGAAATGTTATGTTTATGCATTTATCTTATTAAACATGCACTCATTTGCATACAATTCCGAACCGGTCGTATAAAGGCAATTCTGCTTTTATTGTGTCGGTTTTTTAATCTTTTTTTTGTCACTCCATAAATCAGAAAATACGTCAACAGAAAAAAATGTTTTATAAATCAGGTGAATGATATATGAACAAACCTTCAAATAAACGGTTGATTAACCCTCAGGTGCTCTTCGGTCATTTCTGACTGAAAAATTTTCTGTTTTGAATTTTTTAAAAATCACAGCTTCATCGGAGTGTTACGAAACTTTGTGACTTTTATGGCATTATGTATGTGAACACACAAAAAAATTGAGGTCATGATCTGAGCATGCTAAGTGGTCTTAATAAAATAGTCACACTTGTGGTCTTTGGTCAAAAATGAACGACCCATAGGAAATGAATGGGAAATTTAAAAAAAAAAATTAAAAATTGTGAATTTTTGTTTTTGTCAATTTTTTTTTATAAGAAATAGTTTTTGAGATTGTTTCAACTATATATTCAAATCCACCAACAACAAAAAAATATGTTCATAAACATCTGGTGAATTCACATGCTTCTCCATAGAGAGCTGTACACGCCATCTAGTGGTTACACCATGATTCTACACTTTTTCTCTATACTGGAACCAGATGGTGCTAATTTGCTACAATTTTTTTTTTCTGAAGGCCTAGACTCTATATTAAACTAAAATACTGCATTAATATTTTTTTTGAAAAAAATAATATAATATATATATATATTTTCCATGGCAAAAATAAGCCATAAATATTGCATAAATATTAATAAATTCAATTAACTTGTCTCAAAACACTAAATTAAAAAGAATAAATATTATAGAACAAAACTAAATTGCATTGGTTTTACTGGGATGGAGAAAGTTTCATTTTTTCATTTTTATATTATAACATTATATATAGTACTGACACTAAAACTCTGAAAACGAATTATTTACATTTTGGGTGATATATACACAATATACATTACTGCAGTTTTTGTATTGCGATATATCGTGAGCCAATCAAAACCCAGACCCAGAATCCATCAGTGAAACCGAACAGATCTGCCTCATATCAACATGACACACATTCAAATCAATGGCTCATTTGCCCATTGGGGCTAAACATGTGACCCTGTTTAGCCATACAGACGCCCTTCATTTCCCATCAGCCTCAGACAGACCCCAGACACACACACACACACACACACACACACACCGACGGTTTGCATACACACATTAAAAAGGCCCAGATTGTGGATGCAAACTCGTTCCAGAGCCTTTCTGATAACGCTTTGCCGCCCACTCGAGAGCGTTTGATTCCCCGAGATAATCGATCGATCTATCAATGGATCGATAAAGGGGGAACACTGTGTGCTGGGGTCAGCTCGGGTCACATGTCCGCTCAGATAAGACAGAGATACGTGACATTAAAACCGGCCAATAAAAGCCACTTAGTATTCAAATCATCAGGAGCCGAGGCGTTCGCTCTGGGCAAAAGACTGAAGCCATTATATGTGTCTGTCTTCTGCTTCTGCACGTCTGGACTGTGAAAACACACACACACACACACACACACACACACTGAGATCACAATAAAACAGCTGAATGAGCTGCGATGTGAATCATAACTCCACATGGAACAAGATATTCACTATAATGAATGCAATGGAAATGCAATAACACGTGCAGTAAGGTTCATTAGTTAACATTATATATTTACTAATTAAAAATATGCAATACATTTGATATTAATTTGTAGTGATATTAGTTCATCAAAATCCAGCTGTTCATTATGCGTTCATGTCAGTTCACAGCGCATTAACTAATGTTAAATTTAATGACATATAAGTAAATGTTGAAATTAATATTAACTAACAGTAATAATGATCCTTATTTTGAAGTGTTGGCACATTTTCAATAAATTGATTCTATGATTGAGCAGTATGTGACCATTGTTCACAGATATGGGGTTTTTCATCTAGATTTTACTGTTTTAGGAGATGGATGCATATAAATGCTATTAACATCAATAAGTTATGAATGTTGTAACATACAATGAATATATAATTTCTGAATCTCTCACAATGCTCAAAAATATTCTTTCTTGCGTTCATTCAATTAAAAAAAACATGCTTTTATTATTTTCACACACACAATTAAACCAGGAACATGTACTACTAATAAAATTAATATTAAACTAATAATATTATAATTAGACCAGGGGAAAAAAAATATATATATATATATATATATATATATTTTTTAAAATATTTTTCTATATATATATATACCATTATAGACAATAAATAAAAATTAGGGCTGGGAAACGATTAATCGCGATTAATCGCATTCAAAATAAAAGTTTGTGTTTACATAATATATGTGTGTGTAGTGTGTGTATAATTATTTTGTATATATAAATACCCACACATGCATGTATATATTTAAGAAAAAATGTGTTATTAATATATCAAACATTTACATTTATGTATAATATTAATTTTGTATAATATGTGTAGTGTGTGTAATTATTTTGTATATATAAATACACACACATGCATGTATATATTTAATAAAAATGTGTTATTAATATATCAAATATTTATATTTATGTAGAATAATAATTTTGTATAAATATATATAAAGTATATACATGCAAATATTTCTTAAATATATACATGCATGTGTGTGTATTTATATAAACAAAATAATTACACACACTACACACACATATATTATGTAAACACAAACTTTTATTTTGGATGCGATTAATCGTTTCCCAGCCCTAATAAAAATATACAAATAAAAATAAAAATCATAATATGAATATTAACAATAATCTCATAATATAATAATTCGACCAGGAACATGCAGTAATAAAGTAAATGGGGTCCATTATAATTTAATGGTTAGATGTAGAATATATATTGATATTAAAGAATATCATTGATTGGACTGTGCTGTATGAGAACTGGACGATGAGATCATTTTCTGCAGAATTGCTTTATAGATGAAATGAACTAATTTAATAATTGATGATCTTTATTCTTTACAACGAACCGAACAACAGCCCGAACGCACTTTTCTCCTGTTACTCAGTAAAGCTGCTCTAAAACGGTGATCTGTGTGGTATAAAGCACTATACACAGCTTATATTTAATTAGACGTTCGTTTAAAACAGTTTCATCAACGACTCGCTCGTGATTCTCACACCTGCTTCTTTTATGGTAACTAGAGTCGAGTTATTAAAAATGTCACTGAATAAAGTTCATCACCTCATCCATGTCAAATATCTTCAACTTTAAAAACCGTGAACACACACCCACAGTGATTCATCTCAGAGTGAGTGTCAAACATTTCCTCCAATCTGATTTGACTCTGAATAGTTTACAAGAACACCACTAATTATCTACTTCGTAAGGAAGGATTCATCACATGACACAAACACCAGTTGTGATTATTTGCTAAGAAGTGTGATTTCACAGCCATGTTGTCATATGCACATCACGTATGATACAGTTTGATGCTTTCATCAAATGCAAAATAAGTTTCTATGCATGTAAATAATGGATTTTTTTCTAAAAACTAATGTTGGTGTTTTCGATCGTCCATACACTGTGCAACGTCGTCCACGTGAACTCAGCGCCGCAAAAATACGATATGATCTTTACCGCTGTGTTTATGAATGTACCGAACACATGCGCAATAGACACGCCTGTTTAATGTGATTAAAATCAGCATACGCCCACGTGTTTTACTACGATTATGGATGCTATATCGTTATCGGCCTGATAAGAAAATATGTCCGATATATTAAAGCTGATAAATGCACACTGTTCGACATCATGATGGGTTTGAATTGCTTGAAATACGTGGTTTTTAATGATGAGACTTCTGTTTTTTGTAATCAGACTCTCAAAAAATATGTAAAAATGTGGATTTTATCGGCCAATATATCGGTTATCGGTTTTTTAACATAATATCGGTTATCGGTATCGGACAAAGTTTTCATCCCTAGATTACATGAGGTAATGTTGCCAAAATTGCATTATACGAGTACAAATATCATAATCAGATGGTAAATATTGCTACTAGTACTAAACAGGGTGGATAAATACAGTACGCGATCAACCGAGACGCCTGATACCACCAGGTGGCGCACAGCAGGTCTGCAACACTGCTCGATAAGGCTGTAATTGTGATGTTTTTACTTTTAAAATAAAGATAAAATAGTGAAATAAATCACTGGAAATAATAATAGTGTTCCAACATTTAATCTTGGCTATCTATTTGACGGCAGCGCATCATTTTACTGTACAGAATGCCTGTTTTTCATTATCACACGAGGTGTGCAGTGCATCATGCAATACATCTGAGAGTTTCTATCACATGGATTTATTTACTTATTATTAATGCCAATATTGCAAAGCAAATCAGTGACCAAATTATATAAAAAATAAACTTTTAATAATTCACTGATGCATTTGAACATCAGTTGTAGTTGAGTCTTGACTGTTTGTCTTGGCTTGAAAATGTAACTATGTGGTCTGATAAATGCAAGAAGATATTATAAACATTCATGATTCTGTAAAGCTGATCGAGTGCGATGAGAGTTATGAAGATGCTCGTCTGACCATTTTTAGTTTCTCCTCGTTGTTTTGGTTTGATGTTACTGGCATTGCAAAACCACCAGTTTTGTCTTTTCCTTGCTTTAACCACAGTGGCCGTGTTTGCATCATATTGCACAAGAAATTTTGGGTTATACGGATGTTTGCAGAAATCTCAGGAACTCCTTGAACAAGCTCGACACACAGAGTTACACCAACACACAGAAACATGTTTGTTCCAAGTCTGAATGCCATTTCTGGTTCCCCAAGTGATCAGATCTCAAAATAAACATTTTTTTCATAGTGTGAAGAACATTTTAACAACCTATGAAGAATGGATTTTTAATTTGATGCCAAATTAAAAATAAAATAAAACGTATTTTCACGTTGATATGCACTATGCATGCATGTAATATATTCCTTGGGCACTTGAGGATGTATAATGTACTTATATGCACATTGTATTTAAATGTTATTGACATCATGACACCTCGAATTAATCAAATATAACATGCACGTGACATGTGATTTGTGGTTGGTGAGAATGATCCTGATGTTCACTCTCACACTGGACAGATTTACCGCATCTAGTCTGATTTCTATCAATGCCACACGGTTCCTGTTGATGTTTTTCTCTTCATCATGCACTAAACGTGTGTCATATATCAATGCAGCACTGTGCATCTGAATGCGTTGAGAATATTAATGCACACGCCATCAAATACAGTGATTTAGGTCTGACCTTCCTATCCGAGGAGCTCCATCGAGCTCTTCTTTGCCCTTCATCCTCCTCATCTTCACCCATGAGCCCCGGGGATGCTGAGTCTGACTCCTCGCCTTCCTCCAGCTCCTCCTCATCCTCAGCGGACACCTTCAGGCGCTTGGGCGCGCGCTCGTACTCCTCCATCACAGACATAATATATCAATCGATCAGTCGATCGCTCACGAATCGATAATGAAATGATGAGAATAATAATCTGAGAGGAGCGCGTGCGCTCATGTGCCGCTCTGAGCAACAGCTCTTGCGCGCTCACGCCCTCGATGCTCGCTCACTGCGGCTCTGACGTCAAGGCTGGGTTTTGATTGGACGCTGCGTCTGAGTGACGGCGCTGATTGGCTGAGGCCGGAGCATGCGTAAAGAACACAGGACTACTTTAAAAGGAGCTGACGTTAAAACAATTATAATAATCGCTTTGAACTTCTTTGTTTGAATATTACTTCACCGTAACGATCGTGTCAAGCACTATTCATAAAACAATAAAGTCATTAGATAGCGTTCGGTAATATACAGAATTCATGATAGGCTATTAAAATAATCAGGATTCACGTCTTTCAAAGAGCTGTCTTAATTAAAGGTACAGTTAAGTCGGAATATTTTAGCAGAGGGAAGTTTGAACCTGGAGAAACAGAAAATGGGTCAAATATGAGGAAGTGGAATCGTGTGGATTTTCTCTGTGACTCAGAGGAGTTTAATGAGAAGACTGAATATAAATAACAAGTGTAGACACGACTGGATTAAAACAGGACAGACAGACAGAGACAGACAGAAAGAATGACACACAAACAGACAGACAGAATGACAAGAGAGATTTCAGATGTTGAGTGTCTTCAGTCTCTGCCATGATTTCCCACTGTCAGCTCAGGTTTGGATGTGTGTGTGTGTGTGTGTGTGAGTGTGTGTGTGACATCTGTGGCTTCATGTAGTGGGAGACCAGAGATAAAGATGCATCTGGCGTTCAGCTCTTTGAGACACACACACACACACACACACACACACACACTTCAGCAGCGATTACAGGCCACTGAGACACACCACACGTCTCTCACATCCCATAAATCTCCTGAAATAAACAGACATTGATAATAATGTCTCCTGTCGTGTTGCTGGAGAGCGTGATGTTGCTGGTGTGTGTGTGTTCTCTGACTCATCTCTGTTCTACCTTTTGTTCACCGGGGAGGAAATTGGTGAATTTGCATCAATAGCATTTTTTTTTGCCAGCAGTGGAGCGGCAGGTGTTTCTGCATCAGAACATGTTTATGGAGGAGCGCTGAAGAGATCAAGCAGGAAACCTGGAGAACCACACACAGATCTAGGACAGAACAAACATCTGAGTGTGTGTGTGTGAGACAGAGAGAGAGAGAGAGAGTGTGTTTATAGACACTTTACTCAGAAACATCCTTAAATAAAGATTTACTTGAGAAGAATGAATGAAGATATTAAGTTTTGACTAGTGAGTAACTGTCTCCAGATGGAGTTTGTGCTTAAAATATTAACCTGTGGAGTGAGAAATCTTGTTTTTCTTTTCTTCTGACTCTCATTGTTCTGTTTTACACACGTCAGAAACTAATATAGCTACTTTGATTCTCCTGTAAATGCAGCTTGATTTAAGAGTGTTTAGATGTTTGTGATGGAAAACAAGACAGAAACACTGAGGGAGAAAGCATTTATTACACTGAAAACATCAAGCATGGGAACGCACACACACACACACACACACACTTCTCTGCACAAGTGTTCACAGCGGTGTCTGAATATATCAGGTGTGTGTGAATACTTCAGTAGGCCTTAAAAATAGCAGACGATCTCTTGAGCAAAACCGCTGTGAGTGTGTGTCGTCTTGAGATCTGGGCATACACACACACACACACACCAGCGCTTTCAGGTCAGCGGTTTGATCTCATGAAATACACACTGAGATATGCTTAATTCAATTAAAGTCAAACTTGTTTCTCCACAGATGGTTTCAGTGTAACGCTCATTTACATGAGAGTTTATATGCTTTACATTGATTTCACTAAAAATTAACTATTTTGACAGATTCACGCCCATCAGACAGACAGACTACCGTCTGCAAGGAGGTATAAAGTCCCTAGGTGCAGAACGAAAAGATATAAAAGTAGTTTTGTACCCAGTGCGATTAATATGCTTAACAAATTGTAGAGATGTTTTTATTCAGATATGTACTAGGGGTCCTATGATTTTAATTTTTATTTATTCACTTGTTCTTATGTGTTGTGTTTGTGTTTTTTTGTGTTTTTTGTGTACTGGATGCCACAGTATCTCTCATTGCACTGTAAAACAAATTTACCTACGGGTATAAATAAAGTAAACAACAACAACAGACAGAACAAACAAATGAACAACAGAGCCATGAATTACCCATTACTGAAAGGCCATCATTAACCCATTACTAACCCACTAGACCATTACTAATTAACCCATTACTAACCCATAAGACCATCATTAACCCCTTACTAACCTATAAGACCATGAGAAACCCATTACTAACCCATAAGACCATCATTAACCCATTACTAACCTATAAGACCATCATTAACCCCTTACTAACCTATAAGACCATTAGAAACCCATTCCCATAAGACCATCATTAACCCATTACTAACCTATAAGACCATCATTAACTCCTTACTATAAGACCATGATAAACCCATTACTAACCCATAAGACCATCATTAACTCCTTACTAGCCTATAAGACCATGATAAACCCATTACTAACCTATAAGACCATCATTAACCCTTACTAACCTATTAGACCATGATTAACCTATTACTAACCCATAAGACCATCATTAACCCATTACTAACCTATATGACCATCATTAACTCCTTACTATAAGACCATGATAAACCCATAACTAACCCATTAGACCATCATTAACCCCTTACTGAAGACCATTACATAAAAAACAAGAATTGTCCTCCATTGTGACTTTAGGTCCAAACTGAATTGTAGAGATTTGAAGAGTTTTTAATAATGAGTGTTGTGATGATGTTTAGTCTTCTGAAGATGAATATGGTTTATGTTTGTCTGATGCAGCATTAGAGAAACAAATCGAACAGGGATTTACACATATTAAAACACATTAAACTGAACACAGAGGACACTAATATCTATATAGTGTTGCACAACCGTCTCAATCTGAGCTGTAAGTGTGCCGTAGTGCTGAGTCTGCAGCATTAGAGGATTCTGGGTAAGTAAGTCTGGACCATGTCTGATAGCACAGACACACAGAGGGCATTATGGGATAGACCACATAGACCACACTGTTTGGCTATTAATGGCCTTATGCTCTTTACTGCACACACACACACACACACACACAAAAATACACACAAACACGCTCTCACAAAAATACACACACATGTTAAACACAGAATCACCAAATGTCATGAAACAAACCAACAGGAAGTTGGTGATGACAGAGTGGCAGAGAGAGAGAGAGAGAGAGAGTGTGTGAACGCTGAAAGTGTGTGAACGACATCATACTTCAGTCTGAACAACACATCAGTTCCTCATTTCACAGGGACGTTTCAGTGTTTGACCATGTGCAAAAATCATTACACACACGAACTCTTTATCCGATCAACGTGTCTTTGTTTCTGCAAACACCACAAAAGAGAACAAGGACCGGAAGCGGCCTGAGGAAGTCGCCTTCACCTCGCGACACAACTGCACTGACTGCCAGTGTCGTAACCTGAGGTACGAGACGACAACAACAACAACAGGGTGTTTACAGTGTGTGTGTGTGTTCATCAGATTCACACGAACACCTCTCAACCTAATTATAATCACAACTGAACAACAAACAAGAACAGGAAGTGTGTAATTACAAATAAAGTTCAAATCTGCATTATATCAAACGACTCTTCAATGGAAACCACAGGGTTATAAACATTAACTAAACTACAGCGTGTGAGTACTGGGATTAACCTGTGCAAAACTTACCACATAATGTGGATCGTTGCTAGGGTGTGTTAGGTGGTTGCTATGGGTTTCCTTCCTGTCTGGAGTTAAAAGGGTGTGTGTGTGACTCAGTTTCACGTTCGATGTGCATCTGTGGATTTTTTACAGCTGTTTTTATGGCGAAAATGATGCATCAGATATATAACTAATATATCAATATACCAATATATGGTATACCACTATATACCTCATATATATATATATATATATATATATATATATTGGTTGAGGAGATGATTGCGTAAATGAGATATTGAACAGGTGTTCCTAATAATCCTTTAGGTATATACCTAATTAGGAACACCTGTTCAATTTCTTGTTAATGCAATCATCTCCTCAACCAATCACACATTCAATGCATTGAGAACATGGATCCATCATGCCTTGGGACCACTGCAGGCTACTGGTGGTGTAATGGTATGGGAGATGGTTTTTGGCACACTTTAGCCCTTTTTTTCTGCCAATTGGGCATCGTTTAAATGTCACGGCCTACCTGAGCATTGTTTACGACCATGTCCATCCCTTTCTAGCCACCATGTCCCCATCCTCTGATGGCTACTTCCGGCAGGACAACGCTTTGCGTTCCACAAATCTCCATCAACTGCCATCATGTTAAATATATACATGTATATGTGTGTACTTATTCATACATAATAATAATAATACACAGTGTGCATTCATATATTATGCAAACACAATATATATATATATATATATATATATATATATACAGCTTTTAGCTTAATAATCACAGTGATGTGCTCAATTGAACTACATGTGATTCTCTTTCCACTCGACTGAAGGACTGTGTGCTGTAAGTGACATTCTGCCTTCAGCTAATGGGAATATTAAAAGTGTTAGCAGTTGAGAGAGAGAGAGAGAGAGAGAGAGAGAGAGAGAGAGAGAGAGGCCCACATTATGCTACAACTGAAGAGGCCTGACGAGCAGAGAAGGATAATGCAGATGAACTGCAAAAATAAAGTTCTTCCTTTGTATTTTGCCAACAATAGAAATATCTCAACATTCTTAAAGAAGCAAAATTACTTAGGACTGAGTCTAGTTTTATAAAAAAATATTTATACTTAAAACAAGAACAAATATCTGTCAGTGAGGTTCAGAAATGGGCTCTATGCACGGCGGTATTTCCGGTGAAGATATAAGGATGCTCGATAACTTCCGCCGATCGTAGAGTCCAATGCAATACCGAGAATTTATATTGAATTTTATACTCCATGGTTATACTAAAGAAACGTTAATCACAAAAAACAGATAAAACAGACACCCCTCGTTGTGTTTATGCTTCTTTTTAAAATTATATTAAATAAACATAACTATATATAAAATTACATCTAAACGTTTGTACGTTTCGTTTCAAAGACGGGAGGACGGTAAATTTTGAAGACATAATCCCGTTTTCCTCGGTTTTCCTCCGCTTTAATCTCCACAACCGGAAATAGACGAGCATCCTTGCGTCAAATGCGGAACTTACGCGTGCATACAGCCCATATCAGTCAAATTCAAAGGGAAAACAAGATTATCGTTCTTAAAACCCAAATAATTTTTTACTAGAATAGAAGAATATAATAAAACAACACTTCAACTGCCATCAGTGGTAATGTCAATCAGAGCTGCTGAGAACAACAGCGCCACCTTCTGGTCCAGCGTCATCAACACATGAGGAAATCTCACATACAGAGAGGGAAAGTGCTTGAACTTTATTTATTATGCATACAAAACTCAAACTGATGCAGGAACACATGAACCGCACAACAAAACATGTAGAAAATCAGACAAACTGTCTCCTCATCTAGAGAAAAATAAACTCAGAGTATTCAGCTCCTCACGCAAGAGCTTACAATCGAACTGGCATTTCTTAATTATTACTTCAGCTGTACTGCAATAGGAACCGAGCCGAAGCCCCGGATCACAAACACACACACACACACACGCCGGAACGGGAGCTTCAGTCTCGCTCGGGACTCTCACTCCGGGCAGAGCTCCGGGAGGGCGAACGACTGCCAGAGGAACACAGGGAACAGGTTAGTCAATCACACACACACACACACACACTCAAGGGATAGTTCACCCAAAAATAAAATTAGAGTGCAGTACAAGTGCACATCGCCTCACTTCAGATGGCCGTGTGGAGCACTTTTCTGATTATGGGTTGAGCGTGAGTCAATCACCGGCTAATTTTTATTTTTGGGGAACTATCCTTTTAACTTTAACACACACAGGAAGTGTGTCAGTGGCTTTGCTGTTTGCATGCGACTTTATAATCTTATATGCTAAGTTCTTTATGCACAAGCAGAAATTTAATAAGTCCTCCTTATGTTTTAAGTTGGGCTGTCAAACGATTAATCGCATCCAAAATAAAAGTTTGTGTTTGCGTAATATAAGTGGGTGCACCGTGTATAATTATTCCATATATAAATACACACACATGCTTGTATATATTTAAGAAATATTTTCATGTATATAGATTTATATATAATTTGTGATACGTAAACTAAATATAAATACTTTATATATAAATAATATTGTTTTTCTTAAACATAGATGCACGTGTGTGTATTTATAGAAAATAATTATCCACATATATTATGTAAACACAAACTTTTATTTTGGATGCGATTAATCGTTTGACAGCCCTTGTTTTAAGCATTTTATTTTGGAACTGAATATGTTTCTTAAATCACACAAACTTGTAAAGAACAAGAGGAATAGAAAGCTTTTATCTCAATATTATGACCTATTCCTCAATTCCTCTAAATATCCTCATTATTCTTCCTCTTTCATTTATTATGTATGAATGGATGTTTTTCTTTTCTTGTTTTTGTTCTTTGTCTTCGGTATGGTATTGTCTGTACAAATGCTTGATTGTATATTGATGGTTTTTCATGTTTGTACCAGTTGTTGTTATCAATTAAAAAAAACAACAAAAAAAAAACAGCTAGTGTGTGTGTGTGTGTGTGTGTGTGTGTGTGTTCTCACCTTCTGCCTGGAGAGCCGGATTTGGACCTCCCGACTGAACCGGACCTACAGAAACAGAAGCTCCTCATCAACACACACCCATGTGACTGATGATGATCTGTGTGTTCAAACGCGTCACCTGACCGGCTGTGTTATTGTGTTACCTGTTCCTGGGAGCGGAGCCGGATCGGGAGCGAGAGCGGGATATGGACCTGGACCGGTCAGAGAAACAATCAACTCAAACGACAGAACCAAACGCCTCAGACACACACACTGAGTTCCTGTACATGCCATTATAATACTGTGATCTGTCACACACCTGGAGCGTTTGGGCGTCACAGACCTGGAGCGCCTGGGAGAACCAGAGCGAGAACGCCGAGGAGAGAAAGACCTGGACCTGAGACACGGATGAGACACGCATTTACACCACAGATGTGTCTCACACACACACACACACACACACACTCACCTTCTCCCTCTGCTGCGGCTGCGAGAGCGCCCGTATCTCCTCCCTCTGGACCGAGAGCGAGAGTGTGAACGGGATCGAGACCTGAGCGAGTGTGTGACATGTGACACAGGGAGGGAACAAAGGAGAGAGAGTGTGTGTCAGCGTGATGTAAAGATTCACTGACTCATGTGACCCTCACTGACCTCAACTAGAATAAACAATCACATTACAGATTAACCTTACAGGTACAGGAGAACAGGGCTGGGCCGTATAACAGCGTCTCTCGTCACACACACAACATCTGTGTGAAGTTCATCACTCCGATCAAGTCGGACGCCGACCAATGGTAAAAACCAAAAACATTACAAACGTTTTCAAAAAATTGCTTGAAATAATCAAATAAATGCATTTCGTTTTAATTGTTTGGATTAAAATCAAATTAAAAACTATAGATGTGTTTAAGCATTTTATTTTCTCATTCAGTATTGACACACTGATCAACATTAAAAAAGTTACAAAATAAGTTTTAGAATATAAAAGTATTTTTATTAATTGAATTTCTTATTTTTATTGTTTAACTCTGATATAATGAAAAAACTAAAATTAAAACTAAAATAATAAATATTATAGTATATCTATGATAGAAGACACCGATCAACATTAAAAAAGTTGCAAAATAAGTTTTAGAATATAAAAGTATTTTTATTAATTGAATTTCTTATTTTTATTGTTTAACTTCGACATCATGAAAAAACTATTAATTAACTAAAATACATAAAATTCAATAAATTAATAAAAGTATTATAGTATATCAATGATAAAACACACTGATCAACATTAAAAATGTTGCAAAATAAGTTTTAGAATATAAAAGTATTTTTAGTAATTGAATTTCTTATTTTTATTGTTTAACTTTGACATAATGAAAAAACTAAAATTAAAACTAAAATAATAAATATTATAGTATATCAGTGATAGAACACACTGATCAACATTAAAAATGTTGCAAAATATGTTTTAGAATATAAAAATATAAATATTTTTATTAATTGAATTTCTTATTTTAAATGTTAAACTCTGATATAATGAAAAAACTAGGGCTGTCGAAACGATTAATCGCATCCAGAATAAAAGTATCTGTTTACATAATATATGTGGGGGTACTGTGTATAAATATTTTGTATATATATAAAAAACACACATGCATGTATATTTAAGAAATAAATATTATTTATATATAAAATATTTATATTTATATATAATATAAATTATATATAAATCTATATACAGAATACACATGAAAATATTTCTTAAATATATACAAGCATGTGTGTATTTATATATATATATATATATATGAAGAGTTCAGATGCAAAAGCCTCTAAGTGCCATTTGAAATTTTCTTCTAAAATGATCATTTTTATCAAGCTTGTATATTTAAGTTCAGTAATTTCACTTAAATTGCAATGAAGATTACCTATTAATTGTCATTTAAGTGAAATTACTGAACTTAAATATACAAGTTTGATAAAAATGGTCATTTTAGAAGAAAATTTCAAATGGCATTTAGAGGCTTTTGCATCTGAACTCTTCATATATATATATATATATATAATAATTATACACAGTGCACCCACGTATATTATGTAAACACAAACTTTTATTTTGGATGCGATTAATCACGATTAATCGTTTTGACAGCCCTAGAAAAAACTAAAATAAAAACTAAAATAACAAATATTATAGTATATCAATGATAGAACACACTGATCAACATTACAAATGTTGCAAAATAAGTTTTAGAATATAAAAGTATTTTTATTAATTTAATTTCTTATTTTTATTGTTTAACTTTGATATAATGAAAAAACTAAAATACATAAAATTCAATAAATGAATAAAAAATATTATAGTACATCTATGATAGAACACACTGATCAACATTAAAAATGTTGCAAAATAAGTTTTAGAATATAAAAAATATATTTGTTAATTACTTACTTTTCCAATTATTTTTTCCCAACATTATTAACTAAATAAATATTTCACTTTTTGCAATAGATTTGTCAAACCAACTGGTTAAAATGATGATTCCTTTAAAAATTCTAAAAAAACCCGGATTTTCACGCAAAAAAATACAAACGATCTAGTTGACGCTCGTGGAGTGTTATATCGCCCAGCCCTAGGACTCAGTTCTCTAAAAAGCATCCAACAGTTCTTTAAAAAAAATCATGTCTAGAGCTTTAAACATTACGGCTGATTTGAGTTCAGGCAATGGCAATGATATACAGAGAGACACATTAATTGGTACTTGAAATAAACCTTGCAACTTTGCAGGTCGACCCTCTTTGGAACCGAGGTCTAGCAGATCTAGACGATCTAGAAGTATCTATCGTCAGCCGACCTCTGCATCTAGTCGTTCTCTTGGATTTCTAACGATGACATTGCATCGACAGCCAAATCGCTTGATTGAGACTTGATGGAAGTGTGCAAGGCGCTTTTTCTAGACGGGATCGTGGTCTGCCGAGGTCTCGATGCTCTCTTTATCAAAAGCGTGGGCACTAGCCGAATTTACTCGGATTGGCGCTCTCATCAGGTTTGGGTTGGGGGAGGGGCTATGAATAGTTAAGTAGCAGTGGGAGGAGCCTCGGCGGAGGGGGCGTGGCTGCTCGTGCCCCGTCATAGCAGGCGATCAAAAGTGTGGGATTTGCTAGATGCCTCGTGAAATCGAAAAGGATCGTGACTCTCTGAATCAAACGATGAAACCTGAAAGGTTTTGACCAGGTCAGTCGTTAAAGATTGAATCCCAAAGAACATTGGAGAAAACATCAGATCAGAAAACAATAAAACATCCCCCCTGCAAACCCACAATATCAACACAAACATCCATCCACACAGGCAATCAAGCAGACAGACAGACAGAGAGAGAAGAGAACAATATAACAGGGAAACAGCAATGACAGTGTTCTCCATCAACGGGCGGGGTGTGTGTGGATCACACTCGCTGTACCTGCTCCGGCGCCGGCGGCTGTAGCGGTGGCAGTCGTACGCGTAGTGGCCCTTCTCGCCGCACTCGTAGCAGCGGTCGCTCGGGTCGAAGGGCCGGCGGGTCGGCGGACGGTCGTATCGGGAACGCCGCGGCATTCCCGTGGACAACTCCACGCGCGTCCGAGAGCCGCAGATCACACTGAAACGAATCACTCGATCAATCAATCACGTTTATTTGCATGGCGCTTTTCACAATACACATGGTAAGAGGTGACTGTCTAAGTTGTGTACAGGTGAAACTCAAAAATTAGAATAGATTCAATCAAAAATGCTGATTCATCCAGTAATGAAACATTTGAGCGAATCATTGAATCATTCACTCAAGAGATTCAATCAAAAACGCTGATTCATCCAGTAATTGAACAACTGAAATCTTTGAGAGAGTCATTAAATCCTTAATTTAAGAGATTCGATCAAAAACGATGATTCATCCAGTAAAGAAACAAGTAAAGTCTTTATGAATGAGTCATTGAATCATTCATTAAAGAGATTCATTCAAAAACACTGATTCATCCAGTAAAGAACAAGTGGAATCTTTAAGAGAGTCATTGAATCATTTATTCAAGAAATTTGTTCAAAAACACTGATTCAACTAGTAAAGAACAAGTGGAGTCTTTATGAGTGAGTCATTGAATCATTGACTCAATAGATTCAATCAAAAACGCTGATTCATCCAGTAAAGAAACAAGTGAAGGCTGCTTCCGTAATCGCATACTTCCCTACTATTAGGCGAAAATCATGTGACAAAAGAAGTACGCCTGAATTTACAGTCCTCATAAAAGAGTAGACAAAAAGTACCGAATGACTAATTACTTCCGGTGAGATTCTGAAGTGTGCGTACGATGGACACTTCACCATCCCATGCATGAATGGCAACTGACGCAGGTCACATGATAATGACAACATGGCGACAATAGTACGTCCGGATTACATTCACACTACACACACTCATGCTATATAGAACGCACCTTTTTAGCAGTCGTGAATTACTTATTCAACACAAGTCCCTACTCAAGAGAGTATGCGATTCGGGACGCAGCCGGAGTCTACGAGTGAGTCAGTGAATCGCGACTCCGCCCACTCACTTGCCATCGAGGCCACGCACAGCGTCCTCAGCATCTCTGGGATCCTCGAACTCCACGAAGGCGAATCCCGGAGGATTGCGAGCGATCCACACGGTCCTCAGCGGCCCGTAATAACCGAACGCCCGCTCCAGCTCACCCTTACCTGCCCCGGTGCCCAGGTTACCCACGTACACCTTCGTTTCTAAAAGAGAAAAGGACATTTAACACCGGTCATCTGTCACTCAGGGAATGAAATAAAGGAATATCCACGGTTTCACTCTGACACAAGAGACTAACGTTCAATAAACAGAATTCTGGGGCTATAATATAAAATAATATATATCATATAATAATATTATATTTTTATAATATAAATGATTAAATTAGAAACATTTTGACAGGAGACGAACCCAGACATTTCAAATAAGCACATATTGAGCGTGTTATTTTTTTTAAAAATATTTATTATTATTTTATTTTAGCTTTTATTTTTATATTTTCACTTAAGTTTTAGTCATATTGTTAAGTGCTTTAGTCTTTTATATTTCTATTTAGCTTTAATTTATATATTTTAGTCTAAGTAATTTTAGTACTTTAGTAAGTTTTTCATGATGTTAAATTAAAGAATACATTTTAATAGTTTTAGTCAGCAAAATCAACTTTACCGACTACGTCACACTCACTGTTTCAAATGAACGGTTTTAACACCCACAAACTTAAATTATAATTTCAAATCTGAAATACAGAGAAAACTTCAATAGAAACAAAACAAAAATAAAACGACATATTCACGTTAACCTATAACCCAACAAACCGACACTTATTCACAGTATGAATCCAAATAACGTTGTGATCATTCCTATAACTAGTTTTATTATTAATTACTATTATTATTAATCGGTGTTCGCGAGGACGCCATTACAGTTAGCAGATCATGCTAAAACACAACACGTCTTTTCGATAACCAGACATATTTAATAGATAAGATGAAGCACTCTACCTCCAGCCTTGTTTTATTCGTGAATTATTCGTGAATTATAGCACTCACCACCTGCGTGTCGCCCGTGTCGCGACATAACGCGAAATAACGAAATCCTGACGGTCAGCAACAAACAACAGCCTGTCAAACGACTACACGCCTGCGCATGCGCAAACTCACGCAGCCCCTGCAAAAACTACATTTCCTATGATTCTCATGAAGGATAGCGGCTTGACTCAGCCAACCAATCACACGCTCGTTTACGACAGTGACGTCACGCGTATACAGCGTCCACACACGCCAAACTTCAGCGGATATGAAGTCGCGGATTAAGTTAATTAACGCTGATTAAGTGATCAGTGGTTCGCAGAGATGCTGCAGTGGAGGGACAGGAGTCCTCAGCAGTGGCAGGAGTTCGTCAATCAGGAGGTTTGTGTCACCGCTCGCGATCAGCAGCGCTTCGAGGGACGCGTGTTCACGGTGGACCCCGTTTCGGCCAGGTACACATCAGAAGATGACAACTACAAAACAATTATGCATCTAAAGTACTTAAACCCGAATATTATTGTTTTTTTTGTTTCCTGGTTACGCTATTTAATAAGAACGCGTTACCACAGGCCCATTCAATCATTTTAATATTGCATTAGAAAATGCTGAAATTAAGTAGATTAAATGCTTTTGAAGTGTTGTAACGTTGGATCATTTTTATAATGTGGTGAACTAATGGGAACCTTGATGTAAATGGTTACCGATTTTCTTTTTGGGTGAGTTAATTTTTATATGTTTTAATTTTAATGGTTTCCCAGATAGCAACAGTCTTTTTTAATTTATTTTTTAATATAATTCTTTATTGTGAACATCAAGTAGCATGTGATGGCAACAGTGTCGGCCCAGATCCGGGCCACATCTGGTAAATGTGGATTCAACACGTAGCGGATGTGGGCTGGATCTGGGCCGACTGTTTGGGTTATAAATGCTATATACTCATGTATAACTTAATTTAAAAAGAAATATTTTTTTTCATCTTGCATTAAAATCCTGTATATTTATTCTATGCGTTTGAAATATAGAGTTGTATTCTGTTTTAATGTTCCTAAAATAATAAGAGTTTAATATACAGGTTTGTGGTCCTATACAAATATAGGATTTGTAATAAATCTATATTCATTGAGTCAAATCGGAAATCGAATTTAGAATCGGAATTGAGATCTTGCGAGTCGAATTGGAACATTGAATCGATACCCAGTTTGAATCATCTCATATCGTGTTGGTTTGTTTCTCAGTTTTAAAATCGGTTAATGCAGTTCATATTTTTTTCCAAGTAGTTCAAGCTTTTTATTAGTTTCAAATACATTTGTCATTATTTTTCCCCCACAGAAGTATTCGAGTCGATTACTCGAATCGAGTCGATTTCAGAAACGGTATTCGATTCAAATGAATCGTTTGCTTTTTGAATCAAAGTGTGAATCACCTCACGTCGTGTTGTCTTGTCGATTGCAGTGTGGTGCTGGTGAGTTTCCCGGAGGCGAAGCGTCCATCGGTGAAGGTGGTTCTGGGTCACGCGGTGACAGACGTTCAGATCCTCGCGAGCGGAACGAAGGAATCGGAGAGTCGGATGAAGAGCTTGTTCCTGCCGGACAGAACGCAGGTCCTCAGTGCCGACGAGCTGAAGTCCCGGAGGGAGAACCTGCGCGTGTGGCTGGAAAAGAACCGAGTCCCGGTGACTGAAGACGGCGATGTTCTTCGTGTGGCGGGTGTGTTGAGCATCAGCGCCCCCTACAGCACTGGAGACTGCAACTGCGCCAACGAGATCATCCTGGCCAGAGTTCAGAGTCTAGTCGAGAGCATCCCTGGAGAACACACTTCACTCGCACAAACCTGACATGAATCCACGTGTTCGTTAAGAGGAGATGTTAATGCATGATGAGAGAATGAACAGCATTTCTCTGCTACATTATGTAAATATCTACATTTTTGATTCTTAATGCAACATTTAAAGTTCCTGTATGTTTGCTCATGTTATAATAAATGTTTCCTGGTGAATAAACTCTTACGCATCGCAGGTTTAGTAGTGTCGACACTAACCGCAAATAAATGTTGAATTTTCTGAATGAATGTTGAATATGGATTATTGAATTTCTAATATTCACAGTTTAAAACCAATGTGTTCAGAATGTACAAATTGGAAAAGATTTTCAGTCGAGTTTGTAAATCGAAATCAAACAAACCGAAAATTGCCTGAAGAATATTATAGGTTGCATTTTTAAACAGACTGAATATTTTTGAGGTAAAATCTGAAAGTTGAATATGGATTATTGAATTTTTAATATTCACAGCTTAAAGCCAATGTGCTCAGAATGTAAAAATTTGGTTACTTGCAGCATTCTGCCTATTGTTACGCACCAATCATATTCAATTACTAGATTTATTAAGGCCCAGACTGAACATCACTTTATCAGTAAAATGATCTGAGCTTTAAAACACAAGATCAATATGAATATTTATGTCTTCCCTCCCTTTATTTTGAGCTGATGCAGAAAACACATTCCCACAGTCTTCAGTTCGTCTTATTTGAAGTGCTGAGTTCCTTCACGTCTCAATATTCCTCATTATAATAATTTATGCGCAGAATAAAGGGGCGGGGCCTGGTTGAGTTTGTTAGTAGTGTGTTAAACTGGCGGTTATGGAAAGGGGCGGGGCATTTCCCAAACACACTCGATGCGCTCGACCAATCACAACACACCACACTGCTCCAGCTGATCAATCAGAGCACAGTGTGCTTTCAGAAGGAGGGGCTTCATAGAGACAGGAAGTAAACAGAGCGTTACCGACAGACTGGGAAGAGAGGAGCCGCAACAATGTCCCAAAAAAACCAAAAACAAGCTAGTATTTTTTTATGGTTGTACTTAAAAATAAACCTGAAGAACACTAATGAAAATAATTCTTACTTTTCAAAGGCAGTAATCTCAACTTTTCCCACTTTTTTTGTCTTGTTTGGTGAGGTGAACACCGGCTGCCTGTCACTATTGCATTTTGTTACTTGATGTTCAGTCAAACACACATTTATTCAGACACCGTCAACAGTTCTCACATTATTCGCTATAAGTTAGAAAATGGAGATGAAATACGACAATATTCGACTGGTTTTGTCCGTCCGTCTGTTGGACTCTCACACGTGAATTATTGAATATCTGTCAGCTGTTAAATTGAACTACACAATCAGATAATACCAGTTTAGCTCAACCAGTGACCAATGATACTTCATGTTAAAAAGAGCATTAGCCATTACAGAAAGCAAAACAGCATCAGCTCAAAGTGGAGGAGTCATTATTGCTCCCATATTTTAATAAATGTCACTGTAGTCAAGAATATTTGGGTATAATATGTCAGTTTGCCCTCCTCACTTACAGAAATGAACTACAGTGTCCTAGTGAAACAATAGCTGTGTCTGAAACCGCTCACTCGTTCACTAATCCCCATATGGCATTATTATTATTATTATTATTATTTGAGTGCACTATGTCTGCAAGGAGTGACCGAGATGAAGTGAGTGAATTCGGACGCTGACGTTTACACTGAGTTGGAGCTGTCGCAGAAAAGGCTTCGTCACGCGTACTGATAAAACTCCTTTTATCTTACATACTTTATAAAACAATATTAACAACAATAACAACCATAATGACTATTTTGTAATTATATATATATATACCTCCGTGCCAGCTTTGTAGTTTCATCGACTGAAATTGTAACTCTCACGTTCACAGATGACGTGTCGTCGAGCGCCCTCCGGCGACCGTTATTATATTCAAATGGATATGCGTCCTAACGACGATTAACGGATATTTTTCAAATCCTCCACTGGATGTAATGTAATATCTGGTTTAAAATTGCTCGCGCGCTCAGTTCTCTCCGCATTGGATTGTGGGAAATAGGGCTTCAGCAAGCGTACATCGAATGTACACTCGAATTCAGAGGATTGTGGGTAAAAGTAGTGAATGAACGTAGGGAATGATTTTGTTCCCTCAGAATTCGGACAGCGCTACAAAATGGCCGACACCCGATATAGTGCACTATGGGAGCGATTTCAGACACAGCTATAATCAGAAATGAGTTTTGGTGTCTGAATAATTGTAGTTTTGCCAGAACATCATCACGAGCTCAGCAGCATCTGGAGACAGTGACTACTCATGGCTAGCGTTTGGCATACAGTGGTAGAAACACTTTTATTCCCTTGTTTTAAGGCGGCGATCGTTTTTTTTTCTTTACATACTTATTGGCAAAAACAGAAATGATTTGAGAAAATAAAAGTTCTAACACATACAAGGACAATCACGTGTGTTTCTTGAAGGTTTTCTCGAGTACCTCTTTGGTGTGCGAGGGTACCTTGAGTCTAGAACATCTGCAGTCCCTTTACACTCTCCGTCCACACACACACACACACACACACACACACACTCACTCTCACACACACAGGCACCGGAAAATAATGGCGTGAACGGTCTTCATCGGGTCTGTTTGGTCGTCTGTCATCCAGCAGGTTTGTCTGTTTCTCAGGCCAACGATCGCTGCCGAAAACGAACCAAGCGACGAAACAAAAGCTACACAAAAAGACAACACACACAGAGTTCCCGAGAAAACGATCTCGGCTTGATTTGCGCAATCGTGGTCTCGGAAGAGCACGTTTAAGGGCACATCTTTACTCCTTAGAGGGATTTGACGTGTAAGGGCACGTCTGTTTTCGTTTCAGTCCTCAGATTAGCTTCGCTCCGCGAGGGTTTGCCGAACATGCCAAAACAAAAGCTACACAAAAAGAACAACACACGGTTCATCTCGGCTTGATTAGCACAATCGTCGTCCCCGAAGAGCACGTTTCGTTTCTCAGACGAACACATCTTTAGTCCTCAGATGAGTTTCGCTCCGTGGAGCCGGCGCTCTTCCGCAGGTTTAAGGAGGGAGTTGTGGGATTGGCGGTTGAGCTTGGCCAACGATCGCTGCAGACAAAACAAACCACGCGATGAAATGGAAACGAACGTGACGAAACAAAAGCCACACAAAAAGACAACACACACACACAGTTCCCGAGAAAACGATCTCGGCTTGGTTTGCGCAATCGTGGTCTCGGAAGAGCGCGTCTTTAGTCCTCAGACGAGCACGTGTTTCGTTTAGGTTTCGTTTCTCAGACGAGCACGTTCGCGGCTTCATCCTGTCTCAGTCCTCGGGGTGACGTCGCTTTATGAAGGGTTCGCGTTTTCGAGGAGCGGCGGCCCGTCGCGATGGACCGACTCTCTTTTGTAGGTTTTGGGAGGGAGTTTGGGGATGGGCGATTGGGACGTGCTCTGGCGCGGCGGGACGGGCGGCCCGGCGGACCCCGGGGTCGTGGGCTCCAGGTCGAGCGGCGAGGAGGGCGTGTGTTTGCGGGGTCCCAGTGGAGAGGGCGACTGTGGGATGAAGGGAGACGGCGGGAAGAAGGTCTGGTTGAGTTCGGAGCGCCGGCCCTGAGGCGGCGGCTGGAGGTGTAGCGGCGAACTGGAGAACGCGTCCGGCGTGCGCACCGGCTCCCGCGGAGGAAGCGTCGGAGGACTGTCGGGCGGATCCGTGAGCGAGTAACGGGGCGAGAACACTTTAGTGGTGGGCTGACGAGGAGGGATCGCAGGAGCGCTGTCCTGGTGCTTCGACATCATCTGGAACACACACACACACACACACACACACACACACACACACGCTGCGTTTCAAAAGACAGATCTATGATCATAGACTAGGGTATGGAAGCTTGTTTCTGCCATAGAATGAAAAATATAAAAGGTAATTGCGACTTTTTATCTCGCAATTCTGACTATTTCTCACAATTGCGAGATATAAAGTCAGAATTGTGTGATATAAAGTCAGAATTGCGAGATATAAAGTCAGAATTGTGTGATATAAAGTCAGAATTGTGTGATATAAAGTCAGAATTGTGAGATATAAAGTCAGAATTGTGAGATATAAAGTCAGAATTGCGAGATATAAAGTCAGAATTGTGAGATATAAAGTCAGAATTGTGAGATATAAAGTCAGAATTGCGAGATATAAAGTCAGAATTGTGAGATATAAAGTCAGAATTGCGAGATATAAAGTCAGAATTGTGAGATTTAAACTAATTTGAGGGGGAAAAAATTAGTTTTTTTTCCCCTTAGAATTGGCCTGATAAGTCGCAATTGCGAGTTTATAGCCTATCTCACAATTCTGAGAAAAGATGTCAGAATCTAGACATTTAAACTCGCAATTATGTGATATAAAGTCAGAATTGTGAGATATAAAGTCAGAATTGTGAGATAAAAAGTCACACTTCTGTCTTTTTTTCTCAGAATTGCGTCTTTATATCACCCAATTCTGACTTTATATCTCACAGTTCTGACTTTATATCTCGCAATTGTGAGAAAAAAAGTCAGAATTGTGAGATAAAAAGTCGCAATTATTTATTTTATTTTTATATTCAGTGGCGGAAACAAGCTTCCATACTAGGGATATACCGCAATACAAAAATGCAACAGTGTGTATCGTGGATGGTTCAGCCAAAATAAACATTACTGAGAGGAAAAACAGTTTTAGTGTCAGTAATACATTAAACTACTGTATATAATGTTGAATATGATGTATTATAATGCAACAGAGAGCCTAAGTCCCGCCCCTCTGCTTCCGGCTCATGGGACCTTATTTCGGAAAAAAATATGAACGGTAGTCAATGGCGAGAGACAACTTCTCTTTGTATCCCGTCTGAACTGTGCCCTCAATTACACATATGATGTTTGTCAATTTAAGAGATAACTCTGAAAGTCAAAAACGTCACAGTTTGTCATAAAACAGAAGAGTGACATTTAGTTTTACGTGAAAATCGCTCAATGAACTACATCTCCCAGGAGGCGAAACAACGAGTGAGATCCGCTGCTCGTGTGTGTGTGTGCAGTCTGGTACAAAACACTCCGGTATGACGGCGTAACGTTACGATTATAACGTAAGGCTGTAGAAACAATGACAGACGTTAGCCTCAGTAAAGTTAGCTTCAGTCACTGAGAGGAAATGTGCGCCTGTGGGGTTTGTAGTCTTTGTAATTCCGTATTTTCACAGTCGGTTTCACGTCAAACTGAGACTTTCTTTACTTTAAAATGTATCTTTTATATTGACAAACATCATGTGTGTAATTCAGGGCACAATTCAAACCAGATCAAAGTATTTGTTGTCTCTCGCCATTGACGAACATTCAATATTATTCTGAAATAAGGTCCCATGGTGGTCGACCGGAAGGGGAGGGACTTAGGCTCTCTATGGGGGAATATTTGTGTAAAAATGACCTACATTATTCGAAATATATCTATTTGGTGACAGTGCAAGCATTTTCATAATAAATAATTCAGATTTTCAGCTTCAGAATCATGAATATTGTTATTGTCCCACTTTGGGTTTCCAGCACCAAGTCCAAGACTATTCTGGGATGTATATGAGAGTGTGTGTGTCGGGCACCTTTGAGGGTGAGGATTCGGCGGGAGCAGACTCGGGCCGGCGTCGGGGAGGGATCGGTGGAGGAACGGGGGGGTCGTCGTTTCGGAGGAAACTCATCATAGACGACACCGAAGAAGATCCTGAGAGACACACAAACACTCCAGTTACACACACACACACACTCACTCGAGAGTCATGACAGAGAGGATGCTGGGAAATACGTCACATGATAAACACAGACCTGAACACCACATGCTACTAAAGATGATGTCACCACGGCGACACGAGCCGCCCAGAGACAGGAGCAGTAGAGTTGGGCATCGCTGTAAGCCAATCACGGATCGGATACTGGCTTTAAAAATAACATTTTGTTTTGCAATAAAAAAATAATTGAAATCGAAATTAAGAATCGTTAAAATTCAAACGATACCCAACCCTAGTAAAAAGCACTTCTTTCCACAGGATGTGATGTCACAGAACACACACACACACACGCACGGCGCCGTCTGCACAGACTGATGACGTGACAGAGCATGAGGTGTGTGTGATATACTAACGTGGGCCGTGAGGAAGAGCGACCGGAGCGAAAATACTGTCGCTGTCTGTCGGGAATCAGGAGGAAACACAAGAGAAGGAGACAGACCTGATCAGCCGATGCCAGAGCGACGCTGGTCACATGATGCTAAATCACACGGTTAGCTGAAGTGGAGCTGTACTGGAGTAACTAATGCTAATAGAAGAGCTAAAGGAGTCGTTCACTTTTAAAAAACACTTTTGCTGATAATTTACTCACCCCCATGTCATCCAAGATGTCCATGTCTTTCTTTCTTCAGTCCAAAAGAAATGAAGGTTTTTGATGAAAACATTCCAGGATTTTTCCATATAATGGACTTCAATGGGGTCCAAACGGTTCAAGGTCCAAATGAGAGTTTCAGTGCAGCTTCAAAGGGCTTTAAACGATTCCAGACGATGAATAAGGGTCTTATCAAGCGAAACGAGCGCTCATTTATAAATAAATACATTAAAGTTTTATAAGCACAAATGCTCGCCTTGCTCTGTTCTGTGATGAGCGTTCGTGACTCTCCTGTTCGAACTCGTTCATCAAAATGAACAAATCTTTTTCCGAGTCATTTGGTTCATTCCACGAACGAAACGAACAAATTGACTCAGAAAAAGATTCGTTTGTTACTCTCCTGTTTGAACTCGTTCATCAAAATGAACGAATCTTTTTCCGAGTCATTTGGTTCATTCCACGAATGAAACGAACAAATTGACTCAGAAAAAGTTTCGTTTGTGACTCTCATGTTCGAACTCGTTCATCAAAATGAACGAATCTTTTTCCGAGTCAATTCGTTCGTAATGACTCGGAAAAAGATTCGTTCATTTTGATGAACGAGTTTGAACAGGAGAGTCACGAACATGCATCACAGAACAGACTCTCCTGTTTGAACTCCTTCATCAAAATGAACGAATCTTTTTTCGAGTCATGACTCAAAGGGTCCTTGATAAGACCCTTATTCATCGTCTGGTGTCGTTTAAAGCCCTTTGAAGTTGCACTGAAACTCTCATTTGGACCTTGAACCGTTTGGACCCCATTGAAGTCCATTATATGGAGAAAAATCCTGGAATTTCTTTCGACTGAAGAAAGAAAGACATGGACATCCTGGATGACATGGGGGAGAGTAAATTATCAGCAAAAGTGTTTTTAAAAGTGAACTCCTCCTTTAAAGGTGCAGTGTGTCGTTTCTGCGGACAGTGTTTGTGTCACATGATCGACATTCTGCAATTCAAACACATGTGAACAAGAGTCGCTCAGATTCAGTGGCTGACCTCTCTGTGCAGTTTATCATTATCATGATGTAGTTTCTCAGACTCCAGTGTGTGTGTGTGTGTGTGTGTGAGGGTCGTACTGGAGTGGAAGGGGCTGGACGGAGCCTGTGGAGAGTCGAAGACGCTGCAGGCGTCGGTGGAGCTGCAGGTGGAGGCGGGTGGAGGCGTCAGGGGGGTTCTGGGAGAGTTGGGGGCGGACGCGGCGCTGTTCTCCGTCTCGCTGTCCGGGATGCGGCTGTAGCTGATCTTCCGAGGCTCGTTCTGTAACGGCGTCGGGTGGCGCATCGTCCCGGGCCGAACGGTGGACGGGCGAACGCCAGGAGACTTCAGGGGACAGCTGTACTTCTTCGGCTGCGAGGAGAGAACAACAGTTATCCATCACCACACCTCCGCTGCTTTCACAAACACAGATGCACTTTTCATTTAATGTATATGTATTAGGGCTGTCAGTTAAACACGTTACTAAAGGAGTAGTTCACTTTAAAAAAAAAAAAAAACTTTTGCTGATAATTTACTCGCTCCCATGTCATCCAAGATGTCCATGTCTTTCTTTCTTCAGTCGAAAAGAAATGAAAACATTCCAGGATTTTTCTCCATATAATGCACTTCAATGGGGTCCAAACGGTTCAAGGTCCAAATGAGAGTTTCAGTGCAGCTTCAAAGGGCTTTAAACGACACCAGACGATGAATAAGGGTCTTATCAAGGACCCTTTGAGTCATGGCTCGAAAAAAAATGTTCATTTTGATGATCAGGAGAGTCACGAACGCGCATCACAGAACGGAGCAAGGCAAGGATTTGAGCTCATAAAATTTAAACTTTGTTATTTATTTAATAAATAAGCGATCGTTTCGCTAGATAAGACCCTTATTCATCGTCTGGTGTCGTTTAAAGCCCTTTGAAGCTGCACTGAAACTCTCATTTGGACCTTGAACCGTTTGGACCCCATTGAAGTCCATTATATGGAGAAAATCCATCAAAAACCTTCATTTTTTTTCGACTGAAGAAAGAATGACATGGACATCTTGGATGACATGGGGGCGAGTTAATTATCAGCAAAAGTTTTTTTGAAGTGAACTCCTTTAATGGCATTAACGCAAACCCATTTTTTTAATCGCGCGATTAACGGTCTTTTTGTCCTAGCAAACTTTGTAGTTTTTTTTTCACATGCTTTTGCAACAGGACGCGGCGCTGCGCTATGAAACCTATTCATTTCAATGGCTTCTAGCTAGACTGGAAACAAAACAGGCACGCTGGACTCACTCGTTTGGGCTTGCGAGCCGGCCAAATAGTAAGTTAACGTTACGTTTTGAGAGATGACGAGGGCGAGACGCTGAAATGGACACCAATAAGATTCTGAATGGAGAGTTTACTTTTAAAAAGTTGCCAAATGGATCCATTGACAAGACCAAAGAGATCAGTGTGTTTTGTCGTTGTGAATCATCGCAGCACGTCCAGTCTGAAATACCACTTGATGGACAAACACACACACACACACACACACAGCTGATGCAAATCCTCCGCCCCCTCGTCAATATCAGGACCTCGTCAGTATTTCTTTCCCCCTTTTACTGATGGACAGCCTTACATTGTGTGAGAGATTATTTGCTCCAAGTGAGAACGTAAGTGTGAAATTTAACAATAAATGCCATTGTGTTATTTTCAATAAAAAATATGTTATTGAAATATTTTTATTATATTAATATTTTTATTATATTTTTATTATATTTATTATATTATTTTTTAATATAATATAATGTATTATTTTTTTATTATATTTATATTTTATTATAATATTTTTATTTTATTTTAAATATGTTATAAAATATGTATATATTATTTTCAATAAAAAAAATCCAGTTTCCATTTTGATAAGAGCATTGAAATGAGAAAAAATAAACAATAAAAAGAAATCAAGAGACATTTAGAATAGATAAAAATGCGCTACTATAACATTAATGCAATTAATCGTGATTAAATATTTTAATCATTTGACAGCACTAATATATATATACATATTTGTTTGTGTATATTTTATTTCAGGATTTTATCTTTTTTTTTTTTTTTAAATCTTCAGGACTTGCACTGTGTTTGTGTTATATCCTGTATATAAATCCACTTCTATATATATATATATATTTTATGAACAGCAGCTTTGTCATTACAGTAGCAGAAATATGTATATAAACACAGTCTTTGGCCTCAGAGTTCACCTGATTTCCCATGAACCCACTCCTCAGAACAGAACGTCACCGTTACACAAGTGAACTCAGGCTTAGTTTGTAAATCTGCACTATTCTGGTTCACATCCTTAAGCACTTTACGGTTTAATACGGAGCGCGGACGCTCAGATCAGGTGAACATGCGGTCACAGGTTCTCGTGTGTGTGTGTGTGTGTTGTGTAACCGTTCTCAGACTTACGAATCGAGGCAGAGTGCGAGCGTTACGAGGCTCGATCTCCAGAGATTTGTTGAACAGATAATCGGCGAACTCCTTCTCCGTCATGTCCTCCATCGGGTTCAGGTTCTCGAAGAACTTCTGCAACATCAACCGAACACAAAACGTCACGTTTACTTCGGTTCTGCAGAATTCATTCAAAAGTTAGGAAGAATTACGATTTTTTGTGTGTCTTCTGCTCATATATTTGATCAAAAATAGTGAAAATTGTGAAATATTTCAAAAATGTGAATATAAAGTACAATTTATTCCTGTGATCAAAGCTGAATTTATCATCATTACTCCAGTCGTCAGTGTCACATGATCCTTTTATTCTCAAGATTGTATTACGACTTTTTTTCTTGAAACACAACGACTTCATTCTTGATATTCAATGAGTATTCTCAAGATTGTATTATAACTTTTTTCTTGAAATTTAACGAGTTTTTTCTCGAAATGCGACTCTATCCTCAATATTTAATTACTTTATTCTCAAGATTCTATTACGACTTTTTTTTCTCAAAATTTAACAACTTTTTTCTCCAAACACAACGACTTTATTCTCGAAATTTAATGAGTTTATTCTCAAGATTGTATTTAACGAGTTTTTTCTCGAAACACGACTTCATTCTCGATATTCAATGAGAATTCTCAAGATTGTATTATAACTTTTTTCTCGAAATTTAACGAGTTTTTTCTCGAAATGCGACTTTATTCTCAATATTTAATTACTTTATTCTCAAGATTCTATTACGACTTTTTTTCTCAAAATTTAACAACTTTTTTCTGGAAACAACTTTATTCTCGAAATTTAATGAGTTTATTCTCAAGATTGTATTAAGACTTTTTTTCTCGAAATTGAATGAGTTTATTCTCGAAACACGATGACTTTATTCTCAATATTTAATGAGTTTATTCTCAAGATTATATTTCAACTTTTTTTCTCGAAAATTTAATAACTTTTTTCTCGAAAATTAATGAGTTTATTCTCAAGATTGTATTTAGACTTTTTTCTTGAAATTTAACGAGTTTAATCTTGCATTATCATGACTTTAATCTCGAGATGGTTTTATTTTTTTTAATAATTTCTTGGCCCTAATCCTCTTCCGTAAAAGTGCAAAAGAACAGTATTTATTAAAATAAAAAAGTTCTGTAACATTATAAATGTCTTGACTGTTACTTTTGAAAAATTTAATAAATCCTAATAAATCCTCAAAATCTATTTATTGTGTGTGTTTTGTTAGTTGTTCTTTATGTTGCCTTTATTAAATGCTAACGAGCTTTGCTACATGTGTAATGGTAAATAAGCGTGTCTGACCCGTATTTCGCTCTCCACGCGTAGGCAGTACGGCTGGTTCTGGTACTGCTGGATTTCTCCGGTGATTTCCGCCACTTTCCGTCGTTTGCTGAAGTTGATCAGCTCTTTGCCGTGTCTCTTCAGGAAGTCCGGATTTCCTTCCTCGGTTTTTAGGATGTTTGTTAAATAGATCCCTAAAGCGAGCAGACCACACGAGCGTCAAACACACACTCTCATCAGGAACAGCGTGACGTGGGAACGAGGGAAGCGCACGTACCGAAGAAGGGAACGCAGGGAGGGTTGATGGAGCGGAGTTTAGCCAGATATTTCTTATAGTGATCTTCACTGAGTTCATGCGCTTCCTCCAGAGTCTTCTTCTGTCTGCTTGGGATTTGCTGAAACACAAACACATGCAGGATGAGTTACATCACATTATGCCCTTTTAAGGCCAATTTAGACATTTGCAAAAGTCTTGATGATGTTTTCAGGCTCTTCTAGATCTTGAATGTTGATTATTCTCCTCATATTCTCCATTGTTGCGGCTCCTCTCTTCCCAGTCTGTCAGTAACGCTCTGTTTACTTCCTGTCTCGATGAAGCCCCTCCTTCTGAAAGCACACTGTGCTCTGATTGGTCGGCTGGAGCAGTGTGTTGTGATTGGTCGAGCGCTTTGAGAGTGTTTGGGAAATGCCCCGCCCCTTTCCATAACCGTCAGTTTAACACACTACTGACTAACTCAACCAGGCCCCGCCCCTTTATTCTGCGCATGAATTATTATAATGAGGAATATTGTGACGTGTTCCCGGGAGAAACTGGAGACGACAGTGGAGGCGTTTCAGGGATTAACTATTTTTTTTTAATATTTTAATATTTTTAACGTATTAGTTTTTATTAGAGTTTATTCTCAAGATTGTGTTAAGACTTTTTTTCTCGAAATTTAACGAGTTTATTCTCGAAACACAACGACTTTTTTCTCGAAATTGAATGAGTTTATTCTCAAGATTGTATTTCGAATTTTTTTTAAGAAATTTAACGAGTTTTTTCTCGAAACACAACGACTTCATTCTCGATATTCAATGAGTTTATTCTAAAGATTGTATTATAACTTTTTTCTCGAAATTTAAGTTTTTATAAAAAAGTTTTTTTTTTAAAGTTTTTATAAAAAATGTGTGTGTTTATTTTGTTTCATAATTCATAATTTAATATTTAATTTACTTTTTATGCATTTTATTCAATGTTTTGTTTTACTAATTTATTATTTGTATGTTTTATTTACTTTTCATGCATTTAGCGTTTTATTTGAAGGGCCCTAATGCGAGCGCGTTCAGCACACAGAACGACAGTGTTTTCTTTTCTAAATACGATTAAGTTTTTGTTGTTTTTTATCAGACAACGGCGCATACAACTTTGGACGTACAACAATCACCAACTTGGATTCCAAGTGAGACGTTTTATTCATCGCACACACATTGAAAACCTCCCTGTATGCTTTAATTGAAGAGGTCATGATGAACCTTGAGGATTCTGGGTAAAGTGGGCGGGTCTGTGTTTCTCTCTGTGCTTCAGGAATGGTCTCTTACGGCTGCTCACACAGCAGCATCACACACACGTACCTCGAAGGTGTGGTCGAGCCTGTAGACGGGCGAGGAGTTCATGGCGCTCACGACCTCCAGGACGCCGTTGAAGTTGTTGAGCTCCTGAAACACCTGCAGGATCTCGATGATCCTCGAGATGACGGACACGCGCTCCTCAACGTTCTCCGTCTCTACAATACACCTGAGAGACGAGAGAGCCGTTAGAAACACACACACACTCACACTCTGAGTTAAACTGGAGGGAGTGTGTCGTACTTCTCGAACCACAGCGTGAGGTTGGTGGTGTGCCGGATCATCCTCAGCAGGTTCGGAGAGTTGATCTCTTTGTCTTCTCTCGTCCAAACGCTTCCCACCAGTTCTGACGGCTGCACCGCCCTACAGGTCAAAGGTCAGAGGTCACACACACATTCATGCTTTAGTGCAAAACAACCAAAAAAAAGCTCAAAACCATGATCTAGGACTTTACAACTCAACTTTACAACTTTTATTTATTAAAGTCCCCCTGTGGGGTAAATCCAGCGTTTAATGTTGTTTATGTGTTTTTAATACGCTTAAACCGTGTGTAAGTTGATAAGTGGACAGCATTGCTGAGTATTTCCTCCTTAAAACTGCAGTGAACCAAAGACAGTCTCAAAAACACGCTTTCTGACGTCACAAACCACCTCGTAACCAATCAGATCAACGTGTGATCGTCAATGAGAGTGAGTGAGTGAGTGAGTGGGGGAGGGGCTCATTCGCATATTCATAGAACCACGCATTCTAAATGAGGCAAAGGTGTCGAGTTACATTCAAGATATTTTAAGACATGAAGACATTTCTTTTTCAAGGAATGTTGTACGATGTTTATCGTAAGTATATTTACTGTAATGAAGTCAGAATCTCCCAGAATGCCGAGCTGTTGTGTGTGTGTGTGGTTCAGTGTTTTGGGAGACGGGTGCGCAGAACGGCCTCATGGGAAACGGAGCTGAGGTGGTGACCTTGGGTACGACACTCATTGCCTGTTCCCACAGAGGTGAAGGGAAGTGTGTGTGTGTGTGTGTGTGTCACAGCTGGACTCTATTGTGTTAAACTGCCCCATTTTCTGTGCAGAGAGCGGCCAACGGAGCACAAAATAAAAATACAAACAGGAAATCCAGCCTTTTCCCTCATAAAAAAACAAAACAAAATGAAAGTACTGAACGAGAACTAGCAGAAATGTCGTTTAAGGCTTGGGTTTGACACACGTTTGACACAAAGGAAGATAATTATAACAAAACCGTTTTTAAAAATCGTTCTAAATATAAAAGAATAGCAGAGTTCACATCACAGCTGTTACGAGCGAATCACAGTCAGAGTGACGTTTCTGTCCATGTGGGTCCGGGTATCGTTCGTTCATTTATTTTTGCTTTCATATATGAAAACGAAAAAACGAGATAACTCCTTTTCCAACGAAAAAACGAAATTATGACTTGATATTTGGTTCTTGCACGGAAATCAGAAAAAACGCTTGATATTCCAATTTTGCCCTGTGGGTGGGGCTACTTCTTTACGTTTTGATAGTTTGTTTTCCAGTTTGAAACGAAATAATAAAAACGAAAAAACGAGCCGTTTTTTCTGCTTATTTCGTTTCTGCTTAAACGAAAAAAACGAGATAACAAATCTGAAATAACGAAATAATAAAAACGAAAAAACAAGCCGTTTTCTCGTTTCTGCTCATTTTGTTTCTGCTTAAACGAAAAAAACGAGATAACAACTCTGAAATAACGAAATAATAAAAATGGAAAAACAAGCCGTTTTCTCGTTTCTGCTTATTTCGTTTCAAACTGGAAAACAAACTATCAAAACGTAAAGAAGTAGCCCCACCCACGGGGGAAAATTGGAATATCAAGCGGTTTTTCTGATTTCCGTGCAAGAATGGGAAAACCAAATATCAAGTCATAATTTCGTTTTTTCGTTTTCATATATGAAAGCAAAAACAAATGAACGAACGATACCCGGACCCATGTGCCTGACTACTGTGTATTAAAGCGTTTGTGTGTGTGTGTGTGTGTGTGTGTGTGTGTGTGTGTGAATGAATGAAATCTGACCCGTTTCATTAATGTCTGACAAACATGCGCCACATTAAGTTCATTAGTTTGTTAATATTAAAACTGTGTGGCTGGAAAAGTTTATGCAATTCAAATGAAATATTTGTGAGTGTGTGTGTGTGTGTGTGTGTTTGCCATCATACGGACAGTTTCATGATTTATTATGATTCACCGTCTCCTGACTGCTCACTTGTGAACTACATGATTCAGTCACATGATTGTAAGTGAGTGTCACGAGAGGTCAAAGGTCGCACCTGTAGAAGTCTGACTCCAGTAGCGTGAGTTGCCGGGCGATCTCGATGGGGTGAAGGGTCATGAGGTCGAACTGGTCCGTCTGTCCCGCCTTACACAGGTGCCACTCGATGGCGGGCGGCGAGCTCTCGAAGGTGATGTTGTGACTCGGGCCGTTGGCCTGCGCCTGCTTCTTCCTCTGGATGATCTTCGTGATCGACTCCACCCACTTCCTCATGGCTTTACCTGTGCACAGGGGAGAGGGGGCGGAGCTAAGCGGAGTCCACACTCATAGAGAGCCTAAGTCCCTCCCCTTCCGGTCGACCACCATGGGACCTTATTTCAGAATAATATTGAATGTTCGTCAATGGCGAGAGACAACAAATACTTTGATCTGGTTTGAATTGTGCCCTGAATTACACACATGATGTTTGTCAATATAAAAGATACATTTTAAAGTAAAGAAAGTCTCAGTTTGACGTGAAACCGACTGAAAATACGTAATTACAAAGACTACAAACCCCACAGGCGCACATTTCCTCTCAGTGAATGAAGCTAACTTTACTGAGGCTAACGTCTGTCATTGTTTCTACAGTCTTACGTTATAATCGTAACGTTATTGTACCAGACTGCACACACACACACACACACGAGCAGCGGATCTCTATTTCAATATTTCAGTTTCGTTGTTAAGTCCCGCCCCCAGTGAAATCTCATTGGCTCAGCCTTCAGTGTGAACAGAACAATCATGTGAATTAAATATGAATTATGGTCAGGACACATTCAAACATTTTCTGCGAAATTCATTAAATTTTTCATCAAATTATCTGGTGTGATTTTCCTTGCAAAGTACTGTAGAATATTAATGTTATTTCTGTCATATCAGTCCGATTATGTTTGCAGCGATACTGAAGGCCTGTGTGTGTGTGTGTGTGTGTGTGTGTGTGTGTGTGTCTGTGTGAGATGGAGCTGAAGGCTCGTGTCCTCACCTCTGACCTTGTTGATGAACTCCTCCAGTCGCCGTAGCAACTGAGCGTCTCTCTCGAAGTCATAGAAGTGATGCTCCACCCAGTGCCTGCACACATTCAGCACCCTACACACACACACACACACCGCTGAGACTGTACTCACACTGTATGAGAGAGTATGTGTATATGAGTGTGTGTGTGTGTGTGTGTGTGTGTGTATATGAGTGTGTGTGTTTGTATATGAGTTTGTGTATATGAGTTTGTGTGTGTGTGAGTGTGTGAGTGTGTGTGTGTGTGTGTACCTGAGCTGTACGGGTTGAACGAACTCTTTGCGGAAGCGTTTGAGTTCTGCGCTCAGCGGCTGGTCTCCGTTCTCCATGGCCATCTGATCCGCTTCTGTGGGCTTGGGCTCGGGGATTTCAAACCTGGATCGCACACACACACACACACACAGAGAGAGAGAGACTTTTCCATGTGTGTGTGTGTATATACAGTATATATAAAGGTAATTATACTAAAACTCTAAAAGTAGTAACTTCATAAGACAAAACCTGTGTATGTGTGCACCGTCACAAATGAATCACCAGACAGATGTGTGTGTGTGTGTGTGTGTGTGTGTGCTGATGTCTGACCTCTCCATGAGCAGATCCAGCAGCTCCTGAGGTTTACAGAACGACCGGTACGTGGTGAGAAACGTCCTGACGAAATTGGGATCTGAAAAACAAGGGAAAATGTTTTCTTTCACAAAAAAAAGTTTAATTATGTTTGTCAAACTATTTCTGTCCATCCAGCAAACCAGCTCTCGGCAACTACACACACACTATAACCCTACACACACACTCAGCTACATGTTTAATGTAAATAATGGTCCTGGATGTCTCAGCGATTGCTCGTGTCTGCACAGACTCAGCGCTGGAGTTTGATGGATCTGTTCTGTTCGGCCGACGGGAACAATAGAAACTCAGAGAGCAAATCCAAACAATCGGCTGGAATTATTCTAGCCAGGAAACAGACTCGCGGCTCTGACGCACAAGACACACACACACACACACACACACCCCTAAAATAGACTCTGCAGATTGTGATCCTAGTGTCTGGGACCGAGAGAAAGTTCACACACACACACACACTAATGATCATTAACCCTCATCCACACCCTAAACGAGCTGCACAGGACACACCTTTTCCCCTTCACACACACACACACACACACACACACACACACACAGTCTGTTTCCTTTGCCTTATTAGAAACCAGTATTTGCTGGAGGTTCCAGTGGAAAACTGGGGGCTATATTTAGTTTATGGGGGTGTGTGTGGGTGTGTGTGTGGAGACAAAACACCTATCGAGTGACCCAGAACATCTGCGTCAATCTCACCTGAACACACACACACACACGTCACATTCACCCCGTAACCAACCGACAGTTCACCCCTCATCATCATAATATATGTACAAATATATAGTGGAATATGTGTCTAATATAATACTTCTTCCGGTTCACATTCACACTATAGAGGTCATACTTTGTTTCGCAATGCAAGTAGCAAAGCAGATGTTGTACTTACTAACTGCAATTTGACCTTGTTTAAACTACCATGATGCACAGAGTTTCGATATTTTTCACATTATTCTAAAATAATTTTGGGGTAGTTGTGATCTTAATCAATGTTCATCATCAAAAATAAATAAATAAAATAAACATATGTATATGTGTATATATACATACATATGCATTCATATATATATATATATATATATATATATATATATATATATATATATATATATATATTAGGGCTGTCAAAACGATTAATCACATCCAAAATAAAAGTTTGTGTTTACATAATATATGTGGGGGCACTGTGTAGAATTATTATATATATATATATATATGAAAACACACACGCTTGTATATATTTAAGAAATATTTTAATGTATATTCTGTATATAGATTTATATATAATTTAAATTATATACAAATATAAATATTTTATATATAAATAATATTTTTTTCTCAAATATACATGCATGTGTGTTTTTACACAGTACACCCACATATATTATGTAAACACAAACTTTTATTTTGGATGCGATTAATCGTTTTGACAGCCCTAATATATATATATATATATATATATATATATATATATATATATATATATATATATATTTATATAATTCATATATTTATATATAATTATGATTGTATATACAATTTATATATAATTATATACAAATTAGAATGTATATAAATCCATCAAGTTATAATTTTATCGCACATCTTGTTTTTTAAACATTTCATTAAATTTTCTTATATTATATTTATATATAAATTACAATATTATTTATAAATCAAATCAATTTATAATTGTATATACATACTATACATCATTTTTGACCAGACCGTCATGTAAAGAAATAAATAAACACATGCAACATTAAGTGCATTATGTGCATTAAAATTAAAATTACACCTCTATCTGTAATTGTCCTTTTTTGCCAAATATTTGTGTCAGATAAACACCTTAAGGAAGTTTAAGGTCTAGATTTTCCCTCATATCTGAAAAATATAAAATACTTTCCTCATTTTTTGATAATTAAATTGAACTTGTAGTGTCATTGTTTTTGTCTGTGTGTGTGTGTGTGTGTGTGTGAAACAAACCGCTGCTCTATTAATAGACTCATGAACATTTAGTTACTGTTCTACCTTCATGAGCTTGTGTCGAGATTTGGGTCGAGTTGATCAGCTGTTTAGAGTTTATCCCAAACACACACACACACACACACACACACTCTCTCTCACACACACACACTCAGGAAGGACATTGCACAGATAACGGAGCTGAACTTGTGCTTTGTTCAAGAATAGCCGTTGTTTTTCTCTGTTATCAGTGCTAGTTGTGTGTGTTATCAGCTCTAGCAGAGCAGCTCGTCACACCGAGATCCGTGACGTAAACACACACACACACACACACACATTTACAGATGCTGAGGAAGCCGATGTGTTCAGTGTGTCTGTGCTCGCGCCGGTGGAGCTGTTGTTGTTGTCGAGACTCGAGGTTGTGAAATAAATCAGTAATGCGCATTAGCGGCGGCTGGTAAACACCCCGTGCGCTGGAGTCGCGGCTAACGGCACAATCCGGCAGCGAGAGAACACACACATCACGCAAACACACACAACACAGTATCGGCGCTAGTTTGGGTCAAACTGAGTCGAGATATTCAATATTCATATATTCAAAAAGCACCAAGAGTTTTTTAGTTGTTTGTGAGACTAAAGATTAAAAAATATTTCAGAAATGTTTATTCATTATTAAAAAGATTTTTAGATTGCATTAATTTAACCGGTAGGGCAGCATGAACGGGACGTCACTCACCGGCGTACATGTGGAAGGTCAACCTCTCGATGAGCTTCAGCACCGTTCCCGCTTTGATGATGGGAATGCCGGATTTGGACTGGACGTTCTCCTCGAACACGACGTTCTCCTCGGAGTCCGGTTGTGCGAAGCGGTAGACCTCGGCCCCGGGGAGTCTCATCTGCTCTTCCTTCTCCTCCTGCAACATGGCCGTGTCCAGCATGCGCTCCAGCGTGGAGCGATACTGCAGCGAGATCAGCGCCGCCATCCAGCCGTTCTTCTCCTCCGCGGATTTGGCGGAAAACACCACGCTGTTCCCGTCCTTCAGGATGATCTCGAAGGCGTGCCGGTACTCGCCCTCCTTATCGTCCTTGTCGTTGATCTGAACCTGTTGAAGAACGTGTAGAGGTTCAGATCCAGGACACCATCATTTTTTCAACCATCGAAACAATAAGCTTTAAAGTTCGACTGAAATAGCTGGAAGCAGACTCTTATTTTGACAGTGCTAAGACTTTTATTTTGACAGAGCACCTGAGACTTCCTTTTTCAACCATCGAAACAATAAGCTTTAAAGTTCGACTGAAATAGCTGGAAGCAGACTCTTATTTTGACAGTGCTAAGACTTTTATTTTGACAGAGCACCTGGGACTTCCTTTTTTAACCATCGAAACAATAAGCTTTAAAGTTCGACCGAAACAGCTGGAAGACTTTTATTTTGACAGAGCAACTGAGAGTTTGGCCAAAAAATGTTGGAAGTAAACTTTTATTTTGACAGATTCCCTGAGAGTTTTTATGCTTGATTGATATTTGGCAGAAGCAGACTTTTATTTTGACATTCTCAATACCTAAGAGTTTTTCTGTTTGGCCGATACATGTAAGACTTTGATTTCGACATTGTCTGAGGGTCTGGAAGTTTTTCACAATATGTGCCAAAAGCAGACTTTTATTTTCACAGGGCACCTGAGAGTTTGGCCAATAAATGTTGGAAGTACACTTTTATTTTGACAGTGCCGGACAGTTTTTATGCTTGACTGATATTTGTCAGAAGCAGACTTTTATTTTGACATTCTCAACGCCTGAGAGTTTTTCAGTTTTCAGCCGATACCGATACAAATATTTTTGGGTTTTAAAATCCGATAAATCGGCCGATATTTTATTTATTTATTTAAACTGGACATGATAGTCACAAATTTTGTCATGTTTATTTGAGTTTAGAGAATTGATGGGGATGATCTTTTAATTGTTATTTAAGCAACGTATGTCTCGTGACCAACTCAACGAGTGTTGACGGTGTAGAGCGCCCTCTGGTGGACAAACTATACAACTCCAACACTCATGACATGGTTCAAGCGTGTTTCGTCCGTTTTTATTTTATTGTTGAAAAATTAATTTATCGGCCATTATGACTGCCGATACTGATAGTTAGGAAAATGCCTAATATCGGCCGATAATATCGGTCTGGCTCTATTATTAACCACATGTTAACTTTTAGATTGGTCCATTGGTGCCGATCAGTACACCCACCTTCCTCATGAAGAACTTCTCCTTCAGGCGGTACTCGGCCACGCTGGCTCCCGGTAGACGAGGCTGGCCGTGGTTGGACTTGCAGCAGATCATCAGGCCGTCGAACAGGAAGATGTGGCGCTCGTGTTTGGCGCCGACCCGCGTGAGCGTCCCCTCCATGATGAACTCATTGCAGCACTGGCCGATGTCTTTGCCCTCCCAGCCGTCGATGTTCCTCTGGATCTCATTCATCTTCTTGATGGCTAGATGTTTGCCCTTCATCTGCTGACTGTAGAAGCGGCACGCCGACTCGCTGGGTGACAGAACAATCTTGATATCAAATCACAGTATCGATTCGTCGACTTCGACTGGTTAGTCTGCGTATTTCAGTGGATGTGTGAACAAAAAACATTATTTGCACCACCCAATAATCACACAGCGCTTTTTATGATGTGAAACGAAGTCTCAGATTTACAATTCAGTCATTTTATGACAGCAAATATGGTTTTGACGCTCTTTGATGTAAACTGATTCCTCTTTAGTACTAGTTAGAGCAGCAATGAACATCAGAAGGTACGTTGAAAGATACAGAGCGACGCACTGAAATCAATCACAGTAAAACAGCAAGAAACTCCCACAAACTTGATAGTTAGCAAGAAAGATAACTCTAGAAAGGAGCATTGTATTATATATTAAAGGGATACTCCACTTTTTTTGGGAAATAGGCTCATTTGACCACTCCCCCAGAGTTAAACAGTTGAGTTTTACCGTTTTCGAATGCATTCAGCCGATTTTCAGATATTTAGAAGAATATCCGCTGGTCTCATTGACTTCCATAGTATATTTTTTTCCCACTATGGTAGTCAATGAGACCAGAAACTAGTTTCTGATATTCTTCTAAATATCAGAAAATCGGCCAAATGGATTCGAAAACGGTAAATCTCAAACGTTTAACCCTGAAGGAGTTGTAAAATGAGCCTATTTCCCCAAAAAAAGTGGAGTATCCCTTTAATAATATGTTACTTAACCTGCTCTTTATTATCGAAAGAATGTTTGAACACATTAATATTATAGTAACGTATACGACCGAACGACCGACGGGGTTCAGTTTACAGCTTTAGTTCGGAGAGATTTTTTAAAATCGATCAATCAGAATCAAGAGTTTGTGAATCAAATCAAACCAATTCGTGAAAGCATTGATCCTTAAATAAGGAGAACGTGACGAAAGACGTTACAATATCACACTAAAGCTGACGTAAACAATAGGTTCAATCGTGACCATCAACATCTAAATTTAAGATTTAAATGCCCAATCAGCTTCCGGAGAGAGTTCCCCTCTTTATGAGCGTCGATTTCTTCCGAGAATGAACACGTCACAATATTCCTCATTATAATAATTCATGCGCAGAATAAAGGGGCGGGGCCTGGTTGAGTTAGTTAGTAGTGTGTTAAACTGGCGGTTATGGAAAGGGGCGGGGCATTTCCCAAACACACTCGAAGCGCTCGACCAATCACAACACACTGCTCCAGCCGACCAATCAGAGCACAGTGTGCTTTCAGAAGGAGGGGCTTCATCGAGACAGAGCGTTACTGACAGACTGGGAAGAGAGGAGCCGCAACAATGGAGAATATGAGGAGAATAATCAACATTCGAGTTCTAGAAGAGCCTGAAAACATCATCAACACTTTGAATAGTAATAACAGGTTCTCTTTAAGATGAACAGCCCTCCAGGACCTGAAAGAGACACACTTCTACACCGTCGACTGTTCTACCAGAAGACGTCTGATTTTCAGATTTTCGGGTGTTACGAATCACAGGATGGAGGGAGTGGATGAGTTGAAGACGGAGGGACTAGTGAAGAGCATCTTACTTCTGTTGTATGTTTTTGTGAAGACGCGAGCACACGTCAGCGCCGATGAAGGAGTGTTGAGACGGCAGACTCTCTCTCTCTCACTGAAGAGCGCCACACACTGCGGACGAGCGACACTGACTGCACTATTACGGCCTGTTCACACCAAGAACAATAACTACATCAGCGTCCACACCTGAGGATGACAGGCTATTCTAATTTTGTCGTCTGTAGATTTAAAGACGCAGTAAGCAATTTCTGAGAAACTCTGGGAGTGGAACAGACCGAGCAACAAAACACACTCACAGCCAATCAGCAGTAAGGGGCGTGTCCACTCATTAGGGGGGAGGAGGCTGTGTTGCATAGCGTGTTTGTGAATTTGGGGAGGGGTTATAAAGTCAGGGGTGTGGTCTTGTTGGCTAGGGCCGTGTGTGTTTTGGTGATTTCAAATATCAAAGTTTCTCAGAAATCATAAAAAACAGATAAAAACCCTGACAGCCAATCAGAATCCATCCTGCTTTATAAAGGTCGAGCATTTAAAGGTGCAGTAAGTGATTTCTGAGAAACGCTAGACCGAACACCAAAACACAGCAGTAAGGGGCGTGTCCACTATGATGGGGGAGGAGCCTGTGATGCATAGCGTGTTTGCGAATTTGGGGCGGGGCTATAAAGTTAGGGGTGTGGTCTTGTTTTGGTGATTTCAAATATCAACGGTTTCTTAGAAATTGCTTACTGCACCTTTAAATGCTTAAATCAGGATGGATTCTTATTGGCTGTCGGTGTTTTTATCGTTCATCAGCTCGATTCCAATGACATCTCTATAGTCGTGATGTCGACTCTGCTATTGTTTTACATTTAGAGTGATTTTTAGAACCATATCTTTATCATTATTGTCCATCCACACACACACACAAGTCTGTAAAAGGCAGAGCTTGTTTACACTGAAATCACTCGACTTAAAAATCACGAGTCTTCGGTTTCATTTGTTAACGTTAGTTACCATGAACTAACAATGGAAAATAATTCTAAAGCATTGATTAATCTTAATGTTAATTGACTAACACATTACTGAAATAAACCGTTATTGAATGAACCTGAGCTAACATAAACTGTTGTTTTAGTAACTAACATCAAGACAAATAAAACCTGTACCAAAGATATTGCTTAACATTAACTCTCAGGACCTTATTGTACAATTCAGCTTAATTAATATAAACTTCAGTAACTCTCAACATTAAGGTCCCATTAGTTAACTAACAATTACGGTATTTATTAATCTGTGTTAGCGCTAGTACAACGGCTAGCTCAGGTCCATTAAATAATACTAACAGAAACGACATCTGATTTCAATAATGCATTAGTAAACGTTGAGATTAACAATAACTAAGATTAATTAATGCTTTCAAACTGTTAGTTCATGTTACTAATGAAGCCTTACTGTAACGAGTTACCCAACTTTCCAACAACATGAAACATCTCAGATGATGATGATGATGAAGATGATGGCGACTGAAGCTCAATCACGAAGTAGTCGATCGATTCTTTGTTTTAGCTGAAGCGACAGAAGTGAACAGCAAGAGTGTTTATCTCTCCAAAAACACACACGTACCGTAAGAGCAGCCATCCCTTCCACATACGCCAACGCATAAAACCGCTAAAACACACACACACACTCGACGGGACACCGACACGTCAGATCCTCATGACTCCCGAGTCCTTCAGCAGATGAAGGGCCGCTTTCCTCCTCATTCTCTCTCTCTCTCTCTCTAACCGAGAACAACAATAGCAGAGCCGCCCAAACCCTGACGCAACACACACACACACACACACACACACTCCCTCGTCACAATCACTGGCTATTTCAGGGTCAGAGGGAAACACACAAGGGGCTGATGGGTGGAGACCAGTGTGTGTGAGTGAGGGACTGAGTGAGAGAGAGAGAGAGTGTGTGTGTGTGAGTGAGTGAGTGAGTGAGTGTGTGTGTGTGTGTGTACCTGAGGCGTCTCTTGGCGAGGCTCTTGGAGCAGATGCGCTCCATGCTGCTCTGCAGGTTCAGTAAGGCTGTGATGGCCTGTTTCAAACACTCTTTATCCTCCTCATCCTCACTCTTCTCCTCCAGTTGCTGTCGAGGACACACAGACACACACAGTGAGACGGCTGCACGGGCTCATGGGTCGAGTGTGTACATCAATTTGACTATTTTAATGATGCTTTAAGCCAGTGTTTCTTAAAAAGTGTGGTTTGTGAGTTCATGGAACACCAATAATGAATTAAATCATCAAAAAGTCCAATTAAATTATTATATATTATATTAAAATGTACAATTACAAATAAATAAATAATAACAATAAATGCAAATAAAAATAAACAATTAACTAGAGATTCATTAAATAAAGTAAATAATAATAATAATAAAAATGTCAAATTAAAATATTTAGATTTTAGAATGAAAGCAAATTAAAATAAATAAATATTTTATATTTTATAAATATAAGCGATAAATAAATATTTTATATTTATTTATTGCTTTGTTGTAACTGTTGTTATGTTTTTTGTACTATGGACATTTCTTTTTGAGTCCTGAATAAAGTAATATCTATCTAAAATGAATGTAATCATTCAAATATAAAATAAAAAAAGAATATTAAAATAAAATAAAAGCAAATAAAAATAAAATAATAATAAAATATAATGAAAAAATTAAAAAATAAATAAAAACCAAATCAAAATAAAACACTTGCTAAAAATGCACTAAAACTGCAATAAATATTTTTAAAATACAAACAATCAAAATAAAGCACTTCCTAAAAACATATTAAATGATAAAACTGCAAGTAAAATTTACCAAACAAAAAAAAAAAACATTAATTAAATCCCATAAAGCAGTTAAATATGTAAAATTAAAGTAGGGCTGTGCAAAAGTTAATTGCGATTAATCGCATCCAAAATAAAAGTCTGTGTTTACATAATATATATGTGTGTGCTGTATATAATTATTTTGTATATATAAATACCTATGCATGCATGTATATATTTAAGAATTATTTGCACTTAAATTTTGTATATATATATATATATATATATATATATAAATACATAATCTATATTATATAAATATTTTATATATGAATAACATATTTTCTTAATTATATTCATGCATGTGTGTATATTTATATACACAGCACACACAAATATATTATGTTAAAACAGACTTTTATTTTGGATGCGATTAATCGCAATTAATTTTTGAACATCCCTAAATTAAAGTAAATAAATCATGTTAAAAAAAAAGAGAATTACACATTGATGAATTATTTAAAAAATAACCAAAATTAACTTCAAACATCTGTGTGGTCAGTAAGGAAGTGTGTGTGTGTGTGTGTGTGTGTGTGTCTTTGATGATCTCGACAACACTGCGTTCATCTCATCAGGTCATGTGTGCAAACAGACATTTCTCACTCCAGCCGCTTCAGAATGAAAGAGAGGTTTGTGTGTCGTGTACAGCCAGAGATTTGCTCATTTCTGCTCCATAAATCCCCCATAAGAATCCAGGAAAGCCGCTTAGGGAACGCTGGGAACGCTGGCGGTAAAGCTCTCTGAAGGCACATGTTCACATCCGTGTGACTCTGGAGAGAACTACTGATCCGACCCACGCAAATATAGACCGTGAATGTGCTCAACAATATAATATCATAATAAAACACCAGCCAGAACATATTCACTTTAATAACTTTCACAAGGATCTTACTTTGATAGAGATGCACTGATTATTCAGAATCCCGATAGTTTGATTTTTCTTAAAGGGACAGTTCACCCAAACATGCAAACTCTGTCAGTAATGA
>CM075879.1:30938086-30963086 GCA_038021265.1 Cyprinella venusta | reverse complement strand
TTTATTTTATTTTAGTTATGTTTGAGTCATTTCGTTATGTGTCATTTTATATAAAAAAATAGTTTTGCAATTGAGGTTTTATTTATTTTTATTTTAAGTTTTAGTTCATTTCCAGTTAATAATTGTAGTGTTTGAACTCATTTTTGTTTATTGAGAATGTAACATTTTTCATTTTCGTTCGACAGAGATGTTTTGAAAAGAGATGACAGGTCTGGTGTTCGATGATGTCATACCTTATCCGCACACATGGCCACGGTGATGTCCTGCTGCGAGATCTCATAATGGCGGATGTTTCGCACGTAGTTCCCCGCCAGCTTCAGTATGTCGGCAGAGATGTACTCCAGCACCGCCACGATGTACACGGACACCTGGTGGTCGATTTTATACCCCAGAACCTCCTGCGGGAGAGACCACGGTCACATGATCAGCTCAATGGACACACGAACACAACAGAGCAGAGCAATTACTCAAGAGGATTACATGTAAGAAATAAGGAACGAGAGGCTGTGCTGTAAAACGGTTACCACACAATACAAACATTAAAGCTGAAAATATGTCAAGTAAAATCACTAAAAGCCTTCCTTCCGCTGGAAAAAGTAGTCCCTGACAGTCACAGCAACAGACGGAAGAACATTTATTCATTTACGATACATTATTCACTCACTAAGAAAATTGGTGCCCTTAAAGGTCTGATTTTTTCCATATTTTTGGCATTTAGATCAATTTCCAAAAGAGGATTTTGTATTCCTTTTTTTAGTCAACTTTAGCATGGGTGTGTTCACTTATGCTGAGCAATGTATACTTATATATGAAGAGTTCAGATGCAAAAGCCTCTAAGTGCCATTTGAAATTTTCTTCTAAAATGATCATTTTTATCAAGCTTGTATATTTAAGTTCAGTAATTTCACTTAAATGGCAATGAAGATTACCTATTAATTGTCATTTAAGTGAAATTAGTGAACTTAAATATACAAGCTTGATAAAAATGGTCATTTTAGAGGAAAATTTCTAATGGCATTTAGAGGCTTTTGCATCTGAACTCTTCATATATAGATATATATTTTTTTTTTCTTTCATTTTCTCTCAACAACCTCACCATTTCTCTGATAATTTATTGTTATTCCTTTTTTATCACATCTTTTATTATTACTATTGCTATATATATATATATATATATATAAATCATATATATAATGAGAATTGTTCTACATATATATTAGGAAACATATAATAGAGATATACACATACTCAACACACACTTCCCATAATTACACGTACATCCTTTCTGTTTTATGTTTTGTATTGATGGTTTTGTCTAACTGTAATGTATTCTGCTTTAATAATTAAAAAAGTAAGTTATCAGAGAAATGGATGTTGAGCACTGTAAGATAAGAGAATAAATGATTGTTTCAGGTGCCAGTAAAACACACTAGTGACTCGGCCATGTTGACAGGAACTGTGTTGAGTAACAGCGCCATCTACTGGACAACTCAACTCTATGTTAAACTGAAAAATTAGAATATGGTGCAAAAGTTCGTTTATTTCAGTAATTCAACTTAAAAGGTGAAGCTAATATATTATATAGACTCATTACATGCAAAGTGAGATATTTCAAGCCTTTATTTGTTATAATTTTGATGATTCTGGTTTACAGCTTATGAAAACAACGTCAAAATTAGAATATTGAGAAAAGGTTTTCATAGCTGACGTCATGATTGACAGCTTCTCTAAAGAAATCACTGAGGCGCCAACGGACTTTTTTTTTTGTATTTTCCGAAGGAGATTGCATCTTTAGCTTTAATTTCTACATGTCCATCACTGATTATTTCACACTGACACCATGAGCTGCTCTGCGGTAAACTTTAATAACAGTAAGAGAACAGTAGGAACAGTTTCTGCGGGTTCATTTTTCCAGCTGATATAGTGAGTTTATGGACACTGGATATGGTTTTCCTGAGGTAAATGTGACGTTTCACTGACGTCTTTCTACGGTTAAAACGCTGAGCGATTCCATGTGACATGATACGGATTATGAAGTCGTTCTCGATCTGTTAACACTTTCAGACGCTCATTCATGTTTATTTGGCGCTGTAACTGCTATTATTAAAGCGGAAGAGAAGATCATGTGCGATCTCACGCCACAGCGCCATTTATGATTTTGAAATTCATAAGAAAACGGACGATTCCTGTAGTCATGAGCTGCGTTCCATTCGACAGGGTCCCTACACAGTGTTCACTGCTCCCTACTCCCTGAACGTCATCAGTTAAGTTAACGTACGGGGTTCCGCAGATTATGATAATAAAACAAATAGATATAGGCTTACATTAATATTTCAATTGAATTTAATATCACATTTAAAATATATATATAATATACAATAATAAATAAAAATATGATAAGGTAAATTCTGAGGTAAATGGTTGTGGTAATCGTTTATAAAGTCCCAAGGACATACAAAAAATAGCATATGTAAATGTAATATTCACCCCAATAACCGTTAAAAAAAAACTTAGTTAGTATAATAATGACAAAATGTATGCATACTTACACACAAACAAACTCCTCCATCGTTATTTACGACCGCTCTGACTGGTGATGACGTGACGCGCAATGACAGTTAGGTGATTCCGCTCTCGACTTCCTGTGAAGTGATGTATCGATGTTCACTTATTCCCTACGCCGTTTGCAGTGCCCTTCCAACTGAACATGTTCGTTCCCTTCGGATTGGAATCTCACTTAAGATGGCGAAATACCCTGTGAAGTCCACTTCGCAGTTCACGAACGGTCGAATGGAACGCACCTATGGTTTCTCAACACACTATTAGCTAACGCAACCAGGCCCCGCCCCTTTATTCCGTGCTGTTAAAGGAACAGTGTAACTAAAACTCCCGCTATATATTTTTTTCTTCATTGTATTTATTTTTGTTGTGATTTTATTTATTTGTTTGTGCTAATCTGTTTGTTTTTCTTTCCTTTGTTGTGATGCTCAACTGTAGGCTGAATAATTGAGGTTATTTTCAGATATGTGTTAATGTACCTTGTTGTTTTTGTTGTTGAAGGATAAAAAAAAAACAAAAAAAAACAAAAAAAAAAAAAAAAAAAACTAAAACTCCCGCTGAGTTACCTTCAGGAGCGGATGGATCTTATCCACCGGCAGGGCTAAAGGGTTCCTCCTCTTCCTCTTCTCTATCGCAGCCTGAGCGTCCGCGATGGCCCATTTCTCGATCGGGTGCGGGAAACTCCTCTGCACACGCTCCTAAACAGCCACAGTCACATGTGAGATGGAGAAACAGCAGGCTAACAGAGTGCTAACAGAGTTTATATGTGTGGGGCTTCACAGGATAAAGGGCTGAGGGACGAAGCATGAGTCTTTCACACGGTACAATGCGAGAGAGACAGAGAGATGAAGAGGGATTATGATGAAGATGATGAAATCTAAGATCGGAACAAGCGGAGGGACCCGACCATGATAAACCAGCTAACCGGTTTAGCATGCGCTGTGGTTGAGGTCTTAACCACAAACTGAAGCACCTGTCCATCTCACAGCCGGCGTCTGTGAGCAACGGCCAAACACACAAAAACAAGCACGTGGAACATGAGTTAGTGAACGTCTGAAACGCCCATGTGGTCAGAAATGAATAAAAGAGAGATACGTTATAGCGAGTCCCATGATGCTCAGTGTCTCTATGTTTTTCATATTTGTCTTGAGGGCGAGTAAATCATGGGATAATTTTCATTTTTGGGTGAACTATCCCTTTAGCGTTTTGGCGGCGGTTGTCATGGCGACGGCGTTCACCTCGACGTCCTGAACGGTGCGCGGCTGCGCCTGACAGAGTGTGTTGAGCAGCACCAGAATCAGGCCCTCGATGTACTGGAGCGCCTCCTGCTGGGACGACAGCTTCGGGTGCACCTGGTTCAGCACCTGAAACACACACAACAACATGATGAACATCCAGCGTTTAATGTTGTTTATGTGTTTTTAATCCGCTTAAACCGTGTGTAAGTTGATAAGTGGACAGCATTGCTGAGTATTTCCTCCTTAAAACTGCAGTGAACCAAAGACAGTCTCAAAAACACGCTTTCTGACGTCACAAACCACCTTGTAACCAATCAGATCAACGTGTGATCGTCAACCAGTGGATCTCTGAGTGAGGGAGTGAGCATTCGCATATTCATAGAACCGCGCATACTAAATGAGGTTACATTCATTGATTGAATTACATTCAAGATATTTTAAGGAAAAGATATTTAATTGTAATTTTGGTGATCAAAGATGAGTTTTAAGTGATAAAATGATCGACTACAGGGGGACTATAACAATCTGAGCAACATCTACTTGTTGAAATAAAATAATCATTAACCAAAATAAAATAATATATATATATATATATATAAATTCAACTTATCAAGGCAACATTTCTCATTTTCAATTAGTTTAACATGAAGTAATAAAACAACTAAAACTAACAGGAAAAAAATCTATACTGACAATATTAAATTAAAGGAAATTAAAATTAAAATTTCTGGAAATTAAAGGAACTGGTTTCAATAGGCCAATTTAAACTCTTGCTCAAAGGTTTGGAAATGAAATCTATGGTTTGTGAATGTTTTTATATAGTCTTATGAAATTGTTATAAAATTGTCTGTAATGTACTGAATCTGTGCCGCTGTCTTGGCCAGGACTCCCTTTAAAAAAGAGATTAGTAATCTCAATGGGATCTTTTTTCCTGGTTAAATAAAATAAAAATAAAAATCTAACAAAAAGTAATTAAAAACAATGACAACAAAATTATTAAAACTATAAAATCTAAAAAAAAAATGTTCATAAAATATTCTATAATAGCATGATACTAAAATAACGAGTGTCTCCTGTGTGAGGGATTCGTCAGCTCCCACAACAAGAGATGCTTTTAAAAGTGCAGCCAGAAACATACAGCATGTGAGGGATTGTGGGTATTCTAAAGAAGCTGGCCTGAGGACGTCTTCCTGTTGAGACACCGTTCACGACACACACACATTCAGTTCCTCATGTGAAGTCTCAGTGTGTAAAAGGGTTTCTGTGTGACATTCTGGGAAATCCTCAACATAAACTACCGACGCCAACTAAGCCACACCACAGTGATGGACAGCTGTCAATCAATCTAAAACACAACAAGCCTCTGATGATGCGTACAGTAGACCAGACATGCAGAATCAGCAGCGCTCATGATGCCGTCGCATGTTCAGCAGCGACACACAACGCTCCACTTCTCCACAGATATGACAGGAATTTTACTCTGAGAAACCACAGCTAGTACAGGCCTGCGTTCACACACACACACACACACACACTTTACCCTGCTGTACCACAGTACAGAATCCAGACGTCAGACGCTCCAGTTAGGTTACTGGGGCAAGAAACTCCACCAATAAAACTACTCTGATTCATCACGATCAAGCAGAGGAAAAAAGGGCATCATAAAAATATTAAATTAAAAAATACAACAAAGCATATATTGTAGTTGCATTGCATGCATTAAAATAAGTCAATAATTTTTAAACAAAAATAATCTAAAAAAACATATATTATAGTTAAATGATACAAATGTATATAAATATATAATTTTAAAATAAGAACAAAACAAAAATACTAAACTAGAAATGTAAAATTAACAATTTTTAAAATAAACAATCACCTATTAAAAGTCAATTATGTAACATTTAAATAATTAAAAATTATTATTACTAATAATTCAAATATACTTGCATTTAAAAGAGAACTAAAAAATAAAACTTTTTAATTAAATCATTGAAAAAGTAAAAAAAAAATAAATTAAAGTACCACTTATTAAAAGGGTTAAAAAAAATAAATAAATTTAGGGCTGTCAAATGATTAATCGTGATTAATCGCATCCAAAATAAAAGTTTGTGTTTACATAATATATGTGGGTGCACTGTGTATAATTATTTCATATATATATAAATACAAACACATGCATGTATATCTAAAAAAATAGTATTCATATATAAAATATTTATATATAATATAATTTGTATATAAATCTATATATACAGTATATACATGGAAATATTTCTTAAATATATACAAGCATGTGTGTGTATTTATATATACAAAATAATTATACACACTACACACACATATATTATGTAAACACAAACTTTTATTTTGGATGCGAAAATCGTGATTAATCATTTGACAGCCCTACTTTTTTTAAAGTACCACTTATTAAAATGTGGCTGATAACTGATGTGTTATTTTTTAACAAATTCACATGAGATCGGACCCTCTGAAGACATCAGAACATTATAAAGTGCACCTGGCTCGGGTTCTGTCTCCTGATTGGTCAATCCTGTGTTGATCTGCACCCCATCAGCCTCAGTTCACAAGCCATAACTAGATCTACTAGACAGAGAACGATCTGATGAAGGCACTCTCTCTCTCTCTCTCTCTCAGACACACACAGATTTGAGTGTCTGAAACTGTGGTCATGTGACGGGCCGAGAGCTCAGGACGTTTTCCTTTTGCTTTCTGTTCCCATGCGCTTCAGACTCAGATCACATGCCTGACGCTTCATTCCCAGCATTCCTGTGGCGGCACTATGGCGTGCTGGTATTTAGTGGGAATGCACAGTACAGTATGCTGACAGTGTGTGTGTGTGTGTGTGAGAACAGCAACACACAGTCAGCCTGTTCTCATTTACAATTCATGCAGACACTTAAAATGTGCGGGGACGGAGACAGCGAGCAGAGGAGCGCCTGATCCTGAACAGACGGAGGACCGGCCAGCGAGAGCGGGAGATTTGCTGTTGCTATGGATTCAATGTCACAGAAAGCAGCAAGAAACCTGCCAAGCACAACAGTGTGTGTGAGAGTGTGTGTGTGTGTGTGTGTCGTCTCGTCCTACACAGACGCTGAAACTGCAGCCAGCAGGACGCCATTTTGGATCTGCACACAGCCGACACAGTGGATTCTGATTGGCCGATCACAGATCTCAGTTCTGACCCGTGTGTGTCTCTCCTGAACACCTGCGGCTCAATCAAACTATCTGCACATCCAGACAATCCCAGATCATCTTGAGTTATTATCCACCCATGAGACATGTTCAGGAAATACTGTGTATTCAGTCATGGCGCACACAACACCCAATAATCATTAGTATTATTATAAATCAAACAAAACCTCACAGGTCTCATAATTCTCAATATCAGCACATGTCAAATTAATAACTCCAACAACAACAAGTTTATCAGCATACATCCAGATCAATCACGATCAATGAAGAATGAAGTGTTTATCATCGCTAATAATATGTATATTCTCACACAGTGATATATAGATATAGTTGATCCAACTTTCTTCACATAAAGAACTCAAGTAATGATATATACAGTATATATAGCTGCTTAATTGTTATATCATCACAAGATTTAACTATATTATTGTCCAGATCTCTATAAAGTTGAATAATAAGCATGTCTAACTCTATCTGCATATGTAAAGCACTATATAGCAAATCTCACAATCTCGCTCGGAGAAGTCATGAGATGAAAAGAAATTATGACTTAACGGTAGAAATTACAACATTTTCTATAGTCAAGAAGACTCAGAATTATATGAAAAATTATAACATCCAACACTATATGAGAATTAGGACTTACAAAAATCTAATTATGACATACTAAGTGATTTTAATGAAATGAAAAGTAGAAATCATGCCATTAAGTCAAAATTATGACTTCAAATTTGACTTTCCACCTCATAAATATAATGTAGTATGTCTACTCTTGGGGTCTAATATTGATGTTTTTTATCTTTCCACGATGAGCATCATAATCATGTCTTTTTATGTCATTATTTCGATTCTTTAGGTCATAGGCTTCTCTTTAGGTCTTAATATTAACGTTTTATCTTATAAATATGACATAGTATGTCATAATTTTAACCATCACATAATAATCATGTCTTTTGTGTGATTACTTCTATTCTTTAGATCCTAATATTGACGTTTCATCTTTCTGTCATGATTTTGACTATCGCATCATAATCATGTCTTTTTATGTCATTATTGCGACTCTTTAGGTCATAATATTGGCGTTTCATCTTAAATCTGACTTAATATATGTCATAATGTTGACTATTGCAACCTAATCATATCTTTTTATGTAATTATTGCTTCACTTTAGTTTGTAATATTAACGTTTTATCTTATAAATATGACATAGTATGTCATAATTTTAACCATCACATAATAATCATGTCTTTTGTGTGATTACTTCTATTCTTTAGATCTTAATATTGACGTTTCATCTTTCTGTCATGATTTTGACTATCGCATCATAATCATGTCTTTTTATGTCATTATTTCGACTCTTTAGGTCATAATATTGGCGTTTCATCTTAAATCTGACTTAGTATGTCATAATGTTGACTATTGCATCCTAATCATATCTTTTTATGTAATTATTGCTTCTCTTTAGGTCTTAATATTAACGTTTTATGTTATAAATATGACATAGTATGTCATAATTTTAACCATCACATAATAATCATGTCTTTTTCTATTCTTTAGATCCTAATATTGACGTTTCATCTTTCTGTCATGATATTTACTATCGCATCATAATCATGTCTTTTTATGTCATTATTTCGACTCTTTGGGTCATAATATTGATGTTTCATCATAGTATGTCATAAATCCAAAGTTGTCAGTCATAATAAAGATTTACCTAAGCATGTTTCTTTCTCATGTGTGTTCTGGCTCCTCAGATAAGAGTGTGTTATCAGTATCGGCCGATGATAAACTCAAACAGTAAAGATCAAAGCACTGGCAACGACAAGGTCATGGGTTCGACTCCCAGGAACACGTGACCTGACTCAACGTCCCTTTGGATAAAGCATCGGTCATGTATGACGTGTGATTGACAGCTGTCTCACCTTGTTGAGTGACGGCACCAACAGTCCTCTCCATTTGGGCGCGTTCTCCTCACTGTAGAAATCATACTGGAAGGGCGCAGCCTGCATGACTGTGTGTGTGTGTGTGTGTGTGTGTGTCACATCCACCTGATCTCACACACCGGCTCAAAGCATCCAGCCAGAGGAGGAGGAGGAGAAGGAGGAAGAGCACACCTGCTTAATGTGACCATTTCATCCTCCAGACAGTCCGCCAGGCATGTGTTATCGATCAGACACCGATCAGATGTGTGTATCAGTGCGCGCGCATCTCCTCAGGGCTCCTCTGTTATCGATCAGATATCGATGAGGTATCGATCAGTCTGATCAGAGACTCCAGTCAGAGCGCATCTGTTTTCAGCACACTCGCTGTTTTTTTGATGCTGATGCGCGTGTTTTGATCAGATCTCAGTGTTTTATTGATCCGCGTTCATTCGGGCGGTTCATGAACATGCGCAATAAAACGCCTCCAAAAACTCTCTGCTCGCGGCGCGTTTCGCGTCAGCCGCTCCACACGCGCAGCGACAAACACACGAGCATCCGATGAAGCGCAAAAGTCCAAGCCGAGAGGAAAAACTGAAGGTAGAAAAGAAAGATTCTCTCCACGGTTTGAAAGAGACGAAGCAAAAACACTGAGTGTGTGATGACGCAATGACGCACGGCGACGCAGGCGAAACTAACAGAGCGCCGGGAGGGAGATCACCGCCGCCGTCACCCGGAAAGTCTAAAATAATAAATAATAAGGATATGTAAAATTGAACGAGTATAATAAAACATCATTTTAAATATACATTAAAAAACAAAAAGTGCGTGCTTGATTTTTTACATCACTAAAGTAGAAATAGAATTTGAAATGGTATGGATATACAGCTTGATTTTCTTTTTTATGATACCGATTTTTAGTTACTAAATGTTTTTTGTTTTTTTAATGTGCTTTATGTCTGGATGACGCACGCGCCGCAGACAACAGTAACAGAGCGCAGAAACGCAGATCACTCCGTCACCTGGAAAATACAACACAATAAATGTGACAATTTTACAAATATAGACCGTGAAATACAATTAAACATATTTACATTACAAAAATTATGTGCGTGCTCACAGTTTTACAGGCCTATGTTTGTTTGGTTTTTTTTTGTTTTTTTTTTTTTTAGAAATTACGATTATTTTGGAGTTATGCTTGATTGTGTGGCTTCCATTACTAAATTAGTTTAATGTCTAGGTTTTTTATACGATGTACGTCATTTTTTAAAACAAATTAAGGAGGGTTTACTTGATATTTACACAGAATACAATAATGATGTTTACCATCTGTGACGTCTTTCTTGAGAAATCATTGAGTTATTTGAAATACAAATTCTTGGCTGTGTGGCAATATTACTAACGATATTGATATAAAAAAAAAATAGATAAATAAAAACTTCAGTGTGAATGTGATCACGTGACGAGCAGCGGCGGCGCGCGCCAGTGACGTCAGTGCGCGTCTGGCGGGAATCTGACGGTTCGCGGAGTGTCAACAAACTCCTGAAGTGTTTCATTCACATTTATTCGACAATAAAGAGATTTTTATTCTGCTTATTCTCTTCCGTCGGTCGTGTCAGCTGTTCTGAGATCATCTAGCCTGTAGTGTGTTCTGTAGGTGGAGATATGCAGGCGTTTTTGAAAGGACCTTCCTCACAGAGTATTAAAGCTCAGAAACCTTCATCATCTTCATCATCATCCGGTGGAGAGAAGAAGCAGAGAGCTCTTCCCTGGGTGGAGAAATAGTGAGTCTTCATCATATCTGCATAAAACGCTCAATATTCATGTGATCTGACTGACAGTTATTGATATCATATAAGTAAACGTTAAAAATGAAACTGAATTATGCATTTTTGACCCGGTGTGTGTTCATAGATGACCTCAGATTTCACCTGTTCATGTTTTTGATGTCTTTATATTAGCAGACCAAAGTGTGTGGATGAAGTGGCCTTTCAGGAGGAGGTGGTTGCAGTACTGAAGAAGTCTCTAGAGGGCGCTGATGTGCGTGAGGCGAACCATCGATGTCAAATTTTAATTTTATTTATATAGCGTCATATATCGAATCATCACAATTCACTAGGAATGAGCGAAACCACTTATTTTGTTTTCAATACCAATACTTTAAAGGCCAGTATCGTCGATACGATACCTCTAAACTTCTAAATAAAGAAAAATCTTAAATTAATTAATTACTCAGAGTTAAAACGGGTAATGCTACTCTCTTAACATTATATTGAAATTATATTCATTTTAACATTCAATACGCCTTAATTGGAACTTAATTGCTACCATGATTTAGCATGATGGCATGTTTCAACACGTTGCTAACATGCATTAGAACATCATTAACATGTGTTTAGCATAATTTAACACATAGCATGTTTAACATATTGTTATTATTTAACACATTGCTAACATGATTTGGTTTGTTGATACCATGATTTAGCATGTTGGTGTGATTTACTACCTGGCTAGCATGAATTGGCATGTTGCTAGCATGATTTGGTGTGTTTTGCTACTAACTTGATTTGTTAGCGTGATTAGTTGCCAATGGATCATTTCCAATTTTTATTTAGTTTATTCTTAAGTACTTTTTTTATGCGTCTGGCAGACGCTTTTATCCAAAGCGATTTATATTGCGTTTCAAGGTACACATTTACGTTCTTATCAGTTCTTGCTTTCCCTGGGAATCGAACCCATGACCGTGGCGTTGCAAGCGCCAACGCTCTACTGTTTGAGCTCCAGGAAAGCTAGCAATTAGCGTAATGATGATGATGTGCTCTGTTCTCTCAGCTCCCCAACCTGCTGTTCTATGGACCGCCTGGAACCGGAAAGACGTCCACCATCCTCGCGGCGGCCAGAGAGCTTTATGGGTAAGCTCTGCAGAATGACGATACTGATGCGTTTTGAGATTCAGACGCGCGTATGCTAATATCCCATCGCTGTGCTTTAGGCCGGAGCTGTACCGACAGAGGGTCCTGGAGCTCAACGCGTCGGATGAACGAGGGATCCAGGTGGTGCGAGAGAAGGTCAAGAACTTCGCCCAGCTGGCGGTGGCCGGCTCGCGGACCGAGTGAGTTACGCCGCGAATAAACGCAGCGATTTCCCACCGATTAGCGTGGCGAATCAGATACTTGTTATTGAATTGATTTCGATTCCTTTGCGAGCGTTTTAATATGACCTTTCAAGCGCAAGACTTTTTCAGTGTTACGCACGTGTTTAATCATTTTTAATTACTGAGTGTTTATTGTCTTTAATAATGTTCGGATAGTTGTTTTTCTATGGTGTTTTTTAGGGATGGGCAACGATTAATCGCATCCAAAATAAAAGTTTGTGTTACATAATATATGTGTGTGTAGTGTGTATAATTATTTTGTATATATAAATACCCACACATGCATGTATATATTTAAGAAATATGTGTTATTAATATATCAAATATTTATATTTATTTTAGGGCTGTCAAAACGATTAATCGCGATATAAATATTTTATATATAAATAATATGTTTTTCTTAAATATACATGCATTTGTGTTTTTTTATATATATATATATATATATATAATAATTATACACAGTGCACCCACATATATTATGTAAACACAAACTTTTATTTTGGATGCGATTAATCGCGATTAATCGTTTTGACAGCCCTAATTTATTTATAATGTTAATTGTTAATAAATATATATATAAAATATATACATGCACATATTTCTTAAATATATACATGCATGTGTGGTTATTTATATATACAAATTAACTTATACACGCTACACACACATATATTATGTAAACACAAACTTTTATTTTGGATGCGATTAATCGTTGCCCATCCCTAGTGTTTTTAAACCAAAGGCTTCTTTATCCTGTTGATTAGTGTTCATGTTATTCAGCTACCGTTAAATGTTTTGCAATCACTCAAAATGTGAATTATTATTATTATTATTTTTTTATTCATAATTGGAATCGAAATTAGGAAATCGATAAGCAGAATGGTTAAAATTGAAACGATACCCAGCGCTAGCGCCGATCGAGTGTTTCTGAACGCAAGCTTTTCCTCTCTGAATCGCAGCGGGAAACCTTGTCCGCCGTTCAAGATCATAATCCTGGACGAGGCGGACTCCATGACCAACGCGGCTCAGGCGGCGCTCAGACGCACCATGGAGAAGGAGTCGCGCACCACACGCTTCTGTCTCATCTGCAACTACGTCAGCCGGTCAGTGTGAGCGACACGAACGCACAAACCCGCCGCAAGCTTCGTATGCTAACTCTCGCTTGTTTCCGCAGGATCATCGAGCCGTTGACCTCCAGATGCTCTAAGTTCCGTTTCAAACCGCTGGCCAATGACATTCAGCAGGAGCGACTGCTGGAGATCTGCGGGAAGGAGAACCTCAAGTACACTAAAGAGGTAAATCAAGCAGTCTATACACTACACAAGTGTGTGTGTGTTTATTTTGCTGTGTGTGTGTGTGTGTGTTGAAGGGAATCGATGCTCTGGTGAAGGTGTCAGATGGAGATCTCAGGAAAGCCATCACGTATCTCCAGAGCGCCGCCAGACTCAACGCTGACCGGGAAATTACTGAACAAATCATCATCGAGATCGCCGGGGTGAGTGAACGCACTTGATGGGGATGGGCAACGATTAATCGTTAGCAAAATAAAAGTTTGTGTTTACATAACATATATGTGTATGTAGTGTTTATAATTAATTTGTATATATAAATACACACACATGCATGTATATATTTAAGAAAAATGTGTTATTAAAACATCAAATATTTATATTTATATATAATATTAATTATGTATAAAGTATATACATGCAAATATTTCCTAAATATATACATGCATGTGTGTGTATTTATATATGAAGAGTTCAGATGCAAAAATCTCTAAATGCCATTTGAAATTTTCTTCTAAAATGATCATTTTTATCAAGCTTGTATATTTAAGTTCAGTAATTTCACTTAAATGACAATTAATAGGTAATCTTCATTGCCATTTAAGTGAAATTACTGAACTTAAATATACAAGCTTGATAAAAATGATCATTTTAGAAGAAAATATCAAATGGCACTTAGAGGCTTTTGCATCTGAACTCTTCATATACAAATTAATTATACACACTACACACATATATATTATGTAAACACAAACTTTTATTTTGCTATCGATTAATCGTTGCCCATCCCTAATGGAGACCCAGACTTTTAATGAACCGTCTTTAATGAACTCTCTTTTCAAGGTGGTTCCACCCAAAGTGATCGAGTCGTTCCTCCAGATCTGTTACAGAGGCGCTTTCGAGAAGCTGGAGCTCGCTGTGAAGGTGAGACACACACACACACACACACACACACACACACAAGATGCATTTACTGGAGAAGAAAGCTGTCAGTGCAGTCAGAAATATAAACTCATGTCAAGGCGTGACCCCATTGGTAAACACTGGAATCAATTTTACAATAACCGACTTAATATCTTGAATCGTTTAGCTTCTCCGGTAACTGTATCTCGATTTAAGAATGTTTATATCTTTTTAAACATCACGTTTTGCCGTGTGTGAATGTTTTCAGCATAAAGCACGTCTTGATTTGTGCAGGATCTGATCGATCAGGGATTCGCTGCGACCAACGTTCTCAGCCAGTTACACGAGGTCATCATCGAAGAGAAGCTGAGCGACAAACACAAATCCGTCATCGCGGAGAAGATGGCCGTAAGTGGACCGAGACTGAACGTTTTCTTGTTCTGTTCAGCGGAAATGTTGTATGGAAGCTTGTTTCCGTCACAGAATAAAACGTTTTAAAACAACCGCGACTTTTTATCTCACGATTACGAGTTTACATGTCGCAATTCAAAGAAATATTTCTCAGAATATCTTGTTATAAAGCCAGATTAGCGAGATATAAAGTCAGAATTGCAAGATATAAACTTTATATCACAAAATTGTGACTTTATAACACGCAATTCTGACTTTATAACAGAATTGGGATAGAAAAAAAAGTCAATTGCAAGTTTATTTCTCACAATTCTGACTTTATAACTCGCAGTTGTGAGGAAAAAAAATCTGAATTGTGAGATTAAAGTCACAATTATTTTCTTTTCTTTTTTTTATTGTGGCGTAAACGAGCTTCCACTGAAACGTGTCGGTGGTTTTGTTGAATCGTGTTGTGATCTGTGTCTCAGGACGTGGATAAGTGTCTGGCCGACGGTGCTGACGAGTATCTGCAGTTATTAAGTCTCGGATCGGTCATCATGCAGCAAGCAGCGCAGAACACCTGAGCCGACCAATCAGCAGCTCCGTTACACTTCAGCTGACCAATCAGCTTCACACATGGCTGCCTTCATTGCTGTTTTCTTTTTGTACATTTGAAATATGTAATTAAAACATTCCTTTACTATATATCGTGTGAGGTGTTTTTTTTTACTTTTCTATTTTTATTTAAATATTTAGGATGAGCTGGCATAGTTCTGAAATCCCTGAAACGCCTCCATTGTAGTCATTAGTTTCGGGATCGAACACCTCACAATATTCCTCATTATAATAATTCATGCGCAGAATAAAGGGGCGGGGCCTGGTTGAGTTAGTTAGTAGTGTGTTAAACTGCTGGGACATTTCCCAAACACACTCGAAGCTCTCGACCAATCACAACAAACTGTTCCAGCCGACCAATCAGAGCACAGTGTGCTTTTCAGAAGGAGGGGCTTCATAGAGACAGGAAGTAAACAGAGCGTCACTGACAGACTGGGAAGAGAGGAGCCGCAACAATGGAGAATAATGTATTTTTTGAATATTCAAGCATGAAATAAAGCAGTTTTTAATACTTTCTCAACAAAAGTTCATTGTCACACAACCTATTTTCAACCCAATAGATCAACTCAAGGACATTTAACTTTCATCAGATGCCTTTCAATCTTAATTCAGATCACTCCATATAGCGTGATGTGTGGTGTGGTCTTCATCAGATCTAGAAGGGCCTGTTTCTGGAGCGTGTGTTGATGATTCCCAGCACTGAGAACGCACTGGCCGCTGCCGTCACCAAACTGATGGCACCAATCGCCCGTGACGCCTGTCGACACAGAAAACCACATCAACAGCCTCATTCCCAATCACAACAGCAAATTATTGTTTTACTATTCATTATATAAATAAATCAGAATGGATGTTCTTACAGAAAAGTAGAGTTAAATACAGTGGTGTGTGTGACTAATTACCATATTCATCTATCATGTATTTAATGGTACTTGACAGCATTTGTGGCATCAGGTGTTTCTTGAATCAGCAGCATTATTGGTCGGAGCACCCATGATGCTTCACAAATCACAATACATCCTAGCTAGGGAACTCACACTAGATTTGATAAGTACCAAAATCAATGCCATCAGAGAAATTTTTGCAAGGTGCTGATTGAATACATGTAGAAGCTTGTTTCCACCAGAATGAAAAATAAAAAAGGTAATTGTGACTTTTTATCCCACCATTCTAACTTATTTTCTCACAATTGCGTGATATAAAGTCAGAATTGAGACATAAATTCAGAATTGTGTTTTATAAAGTTGCAATTGTGAGTTATAAAGTCAGAATTATGTTATATGAAGTTGGAATTGTGTGAAATAAAGTCAGAATTACATGATGTAAAGTTAGAATTTTGTGACAAAGTCAGAATTGTGAGATATAAAGTCAGAATTGCGTGATATAAAGTTGCAATTGTGAGTTATAAAGTCAGAATTGTGAGTTATAAAGTCAGAAATGCGAGATATAAAGTCAGAATTGTGTGATATAGTCGCAATTGCGAGAAATAAACTTTCTTTCTCAAAATTACATGTTTAAATCTCGCAATTCTGACTTTATTATAAAAAGTCGCAATTATCTTTTAAAATTTTTTATTCTGTGACGGAAACAAGCTTTCATAAACACCAAATTACTGGATGTTTTTGTTTGGTCTGACCTGTTCAGACACTTTATTTATTTATTTATTTATTTATTCTTTTATTAGACATTATACAAACATACAAACAATAACATGACATCCAAAAAGACAACAATCCAAGATTTTCCAAAATTAGTTTAACATAAATGAATAAGAGACTAAATTAAAAAATAAAAAATAATGGAAAGAAAAAAAAAGAGTAAAAAAAAAACAAAAAACAAAAACAAATTAAATATAGGGGCTAAATTTAACTATTCATAAATATAATAGCTACGAGAAGTTACAAACCAAGACAGTATTGAGGAAAGAAGAGAAACATAATTCTTCACTGTTCTTTAGCGTGTACCTGTTCAGACACTCCCTCGCCGTAGCGAAGAAGAGTGACGAAGTGTTCGCAGTTGCTGCCCAGCAGGTCATATGACACCTCCTGTCCAATGAGGAGCTGAGCTCGCTGGATGATCTCCGAGACGGGCAGCGGCGTGTGATCGTCATCATATTTATTGTTGATCCTGTATGAATCTGTTCCCACAACCTCCTTCAGGAGCTGCATGCGGACCACGGCCTTACGACTGAACACTGACTTCACACTCGACATGGCAGCCGCTTGACTCTCGTCTGACGGCAGGAAAACACAAATGCACGCGACTGATTTAGACATTTCAATTGCATATACCTTTTTTGTGATGCATTTTAACATAAAGGAATAAACTTAACATGATGGAAATGTGTCAGTCAGGCATACATAGATGAAACCGTTTTCTATAATAGTACTAATAAACTGATTTAAGGTTTATTCATTTATTAGCCTATAACTGTAGTATTTGCCTGTAACTGATTAACAGATTTATGCTGATTCTAATCAAATTCAATGAATGCATTTTGAAATTATGATTATTCTGTGGTCCAAATCCACCGTTTAATGTTGTTTATGTGTGTATGTGGTGTTTTTAATACACTTAAACCGTGTGTAAGTTGATAAGTGGAGTATTTCCTCCTTAAAACTGCAGTGAACCAAAGACAGTCTCAAAAACACGCTTTCTGACGTCACAAACGACCTTGTAACCAATCAGATCAACGTGTGATCGTCAACCAGTGGATCTCTGAGTAAGTGAGTGGGGGCGGGGCTTATTTGCATATTCATAGAACCGCGAGTACTAAATGAGGCGAGGGTGTCGAGTTACATTCAAGCTGACAACATTAACTTTTGATTTTAATTATGTATTGGTAAATGTTCATACTTAAATAAATGTAACCTTGTTGTAAAGTGTTACTAAATCCGTTTAATCCAAATGAATGGAGATTTTAAAATGCCATTCAGATATGCAAATCTTAAATTCAGGCCTAAATATTGTTTTGAGCTCATCAATATGCTGTTTTTGAGCCATGATGATGTCACTGACCGACAGGAGTGAGGTTGATGATGTAACCGTCTCCCAGGTAAAGAGCCCAGTGCTGATAGGCTGGTCTGAAGATCTCGATGAGGTCACCAGGCTGGGGTTCCTCGTTAGACTGATAATTATCAGGCTCACTGGAGGCCATCTGAAGAAAACAGAGACATATTAGAAAACTGACAGTCAGAGGATAGTATAAAAATGACAAAGGAGTCACTTTCAAACATTTATATTTAATGTGTGCTGTTTCTTTAACAATAACAGACCTGGATTTGACCTTAGGAGGAAGACTTTAGCATGAAATGTGAATATGAATATACAAGATCGAAGATCCCAAGCAAATTGAACATGGATCACCATAATGGTGACTGCAAAACAATTAGCAATATAATTTATTACAGTGCAAATTCTTATCATGAGAATTTACAGTAAAACGAGAGCAGTACACCACTGTGATATCAGCATCAGACTACAACAATCATTTTTTACAGCTTGTTTACTCACATTAACAGTTCTTCTGTGTTGATTATCCATCATCCCAAAGCATAATTCTGCACTTTCTGAGGGAAAAATAAAAAGGAATCATGAAATCAATACTAATAGTAGGCTACATTTCTAAACATGTTTAAAGTTTCTGAGCGTGTAAAGTGAGTTGTGATGTGAAAACAGCCAGAGAATGCTGGAGTAACACAAGACAATGAAAAGGGTCACCGTTACACAAACACACATAAACACAGGGTCTTACAACACTCACAATGGCATGCAAATAATAGAGAAACAAGTGGAAAAGAGGCATGAAACATTACAGTGTTTATCAGCTGGACACAAATATAATTAACACTGTGTTATTGGACTATTCTTTAAAACAAATGAATATATAACAGATTTCATTTTAATCTCATACATACTAAGGAACGGTCTCATTGTCCAGCATTTTACTCAAGAACTGAGTTAATAAAGTCAGAAATAGCAGTAATATACTTACTTATTGGCAGATTTCATCATCAGAATGATTTCAACCCTCCATCGGATATATCCGTGTGATCCCAGAGAAACAAGTGTGTGTGTGTGTGTGTTAGGAGAGGAGATTCCAGAGCTGCTGCTGCTGCTGAACGATCTGAACTCATTGAGCCTCTGCTGCGGTCACTCACGGGTCACTCGGCCATTGTGTGGCGCAGCACCTATGGAGTCAAAATAATGACGTGTGTGTTTGCAAAAAAATTAAGCATTGAGAGAAAAAACGTTGTTTTGCAAACAAAAATAAAGAATTATGAAGTGGTTTCATTTGGAACGCTCCTTTTATTCTGCGTTTCAGTCAGCATCCACCATGGGTTAACAATTATTAAGCAAACGCTGGCCATTTTTACTTATTTATTTATCCTTTATTTAACCAGGTAAAAACCCATTGAGATTAAAAATCTCTTTTGAAAGGGAGACCTGGCCAAGATAGGCAGCAAAGTTTGATCACATTATTAGATACACAAATAAAAGCCAAGCACTTACAATGAAATCTCAATGAAAACATTGACATGTGAGGGAGTCCAACTCAAAACATCTCATTCTCAACTTAAAAAACACTTAAAGGAATCAATTTACTAAGTTTTAAGTTGTTCTGGGACTGAAAGGGAGCAGAAAAGCTGGTCATACACATTTAGCTAAAAAAAATTAACAAAAAGTGTGCCAATTCTTTTGAAGTTCTTTAATTCTGTTTGCAGAACACTCTTTTCTTTTGCAATAGATACCTGATTTTTGGGAAATATATATCGCACACACAGTCAGAGAATAAAGTCTTTCAACAAGTACCACAAACACGAAGCATGTTTCTGTTGTTGTATGATGTAAATGTGAGTTTATTCACTTAGGGGTGAAGATCACCTCATACATTTATTTTTGGTTACACTTTATTATGAGCTGGTCGACTATTTAGCTGGAAATCCAGCTTTTACGTTGTTTGTGTGTCTATACGGTGTTTTTAACCAAGTGTAAGTTCATAAGTGGAGAGTATTTCCTCTAAGCGTTTAGTTTATAAAATAACAACCAAAATCTTCGCTTCTATTTATCTTGTTATATCCAAACATCCCAATCAGTTTGTGTATGTCAAACAAATGAAGATGTGTTTTGTTTTACAGAATTATTCGATCTCGCGACACCAGCCAGTCTCTAGTCACCCTGCATTCCATTCTCGCGAGAGTAGAGGACTGTTTCGATGCATGAGGGTGAGTCCCCTCATTCTCGCGAGACTCTCCCCTGCGTTCTATAACCCCCGTTTGTAAATCTCGCGAGACTATGAGCGGAAGATGGCAGATGGCTCTTCCTCGTAGGGTGTGTGAGTGTGTGTCGTTTGTTTACCGTTAGATGCGTCGCCCCGGTGCGTGTTTCATTCCCGTCCTTCTCCGTTGAGTCACCGGACAGTGTTCATGTTGTGCGGGCTGCTGTTTTCCACCGCTCATCTGTGTAAATATGACGGGAGAGAAGATCCGCTCGGTGCGCAAAGAGCGCAAGGCGGGTTTGGATCTGCTGGAGCCGGACGAGGAACCGGCGGCCACCGGGCCGATAAAAGCCAACCGAGGCAGCAAGATATTCAGCGGCAGCAACCACAAGATCACCCGCTCCAGTTCTCAGCAGAACCAGAACCACGGGGACACTGACAGCGCCTACCCCGTGCATGAGTGTGTGTTCAGGGGAGACGTGAGGAAGCTGTCATCGCTCATCCGAACTCAGAACATCGCGCAGAAAGACGTCCACGGTGAGACGTGACCCACACACACGATAATAAACTAACTACTCGGTCATAATGACCCAGAATCATGCTGATCTAGAACCCCAGGGTGATCGAGAATCATAGTGATCTAGAACTATAATAATGCCCCAAAACATGGTGGTTGAGAATCATAATAATCCAGAACCATGATCATGTAAACTGTTATTATTCATACAGTAGTCATGATTATGATGATCTGTAACCTTAGGGACTATAATGGCAGAACCATACAATGATAAAACCATAATGATGTAAACTGCTGGTCATAATGATCATGTTTATCTAGAACTATAATGCATCAAAAACATGGTGATCGAGAATCATACAGTAGTAATCCAAAATCATGATAATCTAGAACTCTTATTATTCAGTCAATGATGATCATGCTGATCTAGATCCTCAGTGATTCAAAAACATGGTGATCTAGAACCATGATGGTCTTGGACTGTTTTTAAGTTATAATAATCATGCTGACCTCGAACTATAATGCACCAAAAACACGGTGATCGAGAATAATAGTAATCCATAACCATGATAATCTAGAACTCTTATTAATCAGTCATAATGATCAGGATGATCTAGAACTATAATCTATCAAAACAAGGTGACATGGTATGGTTCTATCATTGAATATTCCCGAACTCTCCGACAGTGGGATCTCTATACGGGTTATTTGATTGTTGCCATAAATAGAAATAAAACATGTCTGTAATTAAAGCAAAAATGCTTGATAAACACGCCTTTGGTGTGATTATTCATTTAAATCAAGTTTGTATTGATTTATTTGATCTCAATGCTGTTTCTAGAACATCACTCATCAATAACAAACACACCTAATGCTCAAAAACAGAAGTATTTATTAGTATTTATGTCATTGTATTTTTTTATTTAATGAATAAGAATGCATTTGTTATGTATTTTAATCAACGTGTCTGTACTTTGGGAGTCTTGTTCATTATATTTATTTTCATATAAAAGCGACAGAACGTAAACTACATCCAGGTTATTAGCAACACCGCACGCTTTTTAAACTTCACGTAATCTCCGTCGAGGCGAGGCGAGGCGTGTGACTGCGAGTGACTCAGTTCTGTCTTGTCTTACAGGAAACACTCCTCTTCATCTGGCGGTGATGATGGGGCATAAAGGTGAGTCGCTCAGCTCCAGGAAAGCTCAGGGCTGGATCCTCAGGATCAGGAGTTTTGGACTTGATACTACTGGTCAAATATTACAACACTATAGTATAAGTAAATGATCTATTTTGACCTAAAGGGGTCATGTGATGGTACGTGCACTGTTACGAGTTGATTGCACTGAGATGTGTGTTGGCAGTGTCTGTACACAACCATCATATCATGGTAAAAATCCATCCAGTGTTTTTGTTTTAATCTCCTAATACGTTTTCCCCTGCCTCAAATTGAGCTGTTCGACCGTGTGACACGTTTGACGTCACATGGTCGGACGCCCCTCCCACGATTGTTGATTGACAGCAGCGTTTCGACACAGAGCCGTCATCATAGTCCGCCGTTGTTGATTCGCTGGAGTAGAATAGCGTCTAAGCGATAGCCAGTGCACACAAAGATAGATCAAAGTGACATTATGTTAACCGACCAATCAGAAACGGCGAACTTCTTTGCGGCCATCATCTTGATCCGGTCCGACTCTGGTTCAAACTGGTACGGTTGCACAGATGTGTCCTCAGAGACTCCCGCTGCCATTCTCTCTTAAAAATATAGCTCAACTGTCGTCAAGGCAACACTCAGCTAAGCTCATTATCATTAAAAGGCACATGCACTGAAACAGGCTGTTTTTGACCGGTGAAAAGTTGTGTTTTCTTACAATACTAATAAGAATTTTTAATTAAAGTATATTACAAACTTTTTATTTAGACACTAAAGAATCATATTAACTTGTATACAAATATGACCTCTTTAATTGAAAGTACAGAAGTACTTGTTTTTAAATGTAAATAGTAAATGTCAAATCATGGTTTTATTATTGTTGCTTCATTCGAGTACCGTATGCCTCTGAAGCGACCGAGTTAAACACCAGTTAGTAGAATATAACAACACCTGGAGAAATTAATTAATTGACAAAAAAAGACACTTTTCAATTAGGGCTGTGCAAAAATTAATTGCGATTAATCCAAAATAAAAATCTGTGTTTACATAATATATTTGTGTGTGCTGTACATAATTATTTTGTATATATAAATACCTATGCATGCATGTATATATTTAAGAAAATGTTTTATTCACATATAAAATATTTATATTTATATACTATAGATTGTGTATTTATATATATTAGGGCTGGGAAACGATTAATCGCATCCAAAATAAAAGTTTGTGTTTACATAATATATGTGGGTGTGTAGTGTGTATAATTATTTTGTATATATAAATACACACATATGCATGTATATATTTAAGAAAAATGTGTTATTCATATATTAAATATTTTTATTTATGTATAATATTATTTTTTTAAGTATAGTATAAGTATATTATTTTTTTAAGTATATACATGCAAATATTTCTTAAATGTTTACATGCATGTATTTGTATTTATATATACAAAATAATTATACACACTACACACACATATATTATGTAAACACAAGCTTTAATTTTGGATGCGATTAATTGCAATTAATTTTTGCATAGCCCTAAATATATATATATATACAGAATTTAAGTGCAAATAATTCTTAAATATATACATGCATGCATAGGTATTTATATATACAAAATAATTATACAGCACACACAAATATATTATGTAAACACAGACTTTTATTTTGGATGTGATTAATCGCAGTTAATTTTTGCACAGCCCTATTTTCAATACATTTTCACATCAAATTTAGTTCTTATTCTCAGTAATACATCTATATGTTGTTGTCTTTAACTACGAGAATGTTTATTTGTGAGCTTGTTTTTAGAATTACATTAGAATTATGATGCAACACATGTCCTGAAACATCCCGCTGGATTTGTCCGTATTTTATCATGCAGTCGATGTCCTCTTTAAGGAACGCTGAATGCATGTGTGTGTGAAATATTAATGCACGGCTCCCCTGAGTTGACGACTGTACACTCTAATTTCATTAATATACTACAAGCTTATTAATAATTCAAGCGGGTTATTCTCCCCGGTCTGACTGTACAGGAAGGCTTCGCTCAGGGTTTGTTCTGTTAGTGTCCACTCGAGACTAACACACACACACACACTCGACCCGTCCTGATTCACATGTGCTTGTGTGTGTCTGCACTTCTGCCCTCAACTGTAGCAAAAACGCCATGATGTTGACAGTATTAGAGGGTCTAATTTTACATTTATTTATATTTATATTTATGTATTTGCATCTTTTAGAATGTTTTAGATTTTATTTATTGGACTTCTTTAAAAAAATCTAATTTATTCATTTAAATCATGTTTTTGTATATATTTATTTACATCACATTGTGCATGAGCAGAAGTGTGTGTGTTGAGCTGAGTGTGCGAAGCAGCACTTCTAGCAGAGAGAAGGACATTGTTCAGCACTAACAGAGCAGTGTGTGTGTGTGTGTGTGTGTGTGTGTGTGTGTGTGGCGCTTCATGTGCGGTCAGTTGTAGAAGGTCACAAAACACTTTGGCAGTGATACAAACCTGCTGCCCGTCAGTGTGTTTCTCTCAGCGGTTACAGAGTGTGTGTGTGTGTGTGTGTGTGTGTGTGTGTGTGTGTGTGTGTGTACAGCTATATCCGTGCGAGGACAAAATGTCCCCACAAAGACAGTAAAACTTGAGATTCTCTACTTCATGAGGACTTTTTGTTGGTTATCACAAGGAAAATTGATTAAATAAACTTAATAAATGTGTAAAAATGCAGAAAGTTGTGTGTGTGTGGGTATGTTTAGGGGTCGGCTTAGTGTGTGTGTGTGTGAGATGGGTAGGTTTATGGTCAG
>CM075879.1:30883086-30933086 GCA_038021265.1 Cyprinella venusta | reverse complement strand
TGTGTGTGTGTGTGTGTGTTTGTGCTGTAGTTTGGACACTACACTGATCGATTTCACGGATATGAAGTGTCAGCGAGGAGACCTGAGCTTCATCTTCTGCGGAGACGCCGCTCCCTCCGAGTCCTTCGTGGTTCTAGATAACGAGCAGAAGGTTTTCCAGCGGATTCATCACGAGGTACGTTCGTCATCACGTCTGCGCTGTGGAACACGTGTAGTAGGGTTGGGTAATAAATATCAATTCCTCGATATTAATCGATTCTCATTTTTACGAACCGATATCGATTCTTAAATCTCAGGAATCGATTAGTCATCCTGTTTCATTTGAATGAATGGATCATTGTATCGCGTCTGCGCATATCCAAAAAATCGCAATAATCTTTGTCCTTTGTTACTATTGATATGAAACAAAGTCTCAATTTTCAAATTCCGTCCATTTTCTTTATAAATTCAGAAACATAAATAGCGTTTTGTCGCTGTGGCGTGAGATCGCTCTGGAGAAGCAGCAGCGCTGATCTCTCTTCCGGCTTAATAATCCCAGTCACAGCGCCAAATAAACATGAATGAGCATCTGAAAGTGTGTTAAAGATAGAGGACAACTTATCCAAATCCAGATCATGACACATTGATTCACTCAATCAGCGTTTCAACCGTGGAAAGACGTCAGTTAAACAGCTTGTAATCAATGTATCGTCATATTTACCTCAGAAAACCCACATAAACTCGTTAGTCAGCTAGAAAAAATAACTCTAGAGAGGAGCATTTTACTAAATATATACACCATATTACATATGCATTATAATCTTAATGTTCTAATGCATATTTGAATAAATCTGGCAAGTTTTTATGACAGCCACCATTTAAATGTTTATATTTCATATAATCTTCTTATTATAAAAATAAATAAGTGTAATTTAAGTGTTTGTATAGCTACAAAACAGTTGATTATGACCTTCATATTAGGCTAATGAAGCCTATAGGCTACAACTAGATTCCCATAGTTTACAGCATTAGTTCAGAGATTTGATTCCCTTGAGAAAAATGGCCATTTATTGGAACTGATATCCACAATAATCAATATTGAATCGAAATCGAATCGAATTGCAAGCTTGGGAATCGAAAATGAATCGAATTGTGAAATTTGTGTCAATACCCAGCCCTAGCGTGTAGGGGTCTAATGATTCAATACATGTAAGGGATAATGTACATCCATCCAGGTTCTCTCAAAATAACTAGTGGCTGACCGATATATCGGCCCATATTTGACATTTTTTAAACATCGGCTGATACGTTTTTCTGATTGGCCGATGTGTTGGAAGCAGGACTTTTATTTTGACGAGTGGCGCCCACTCACATTGTCCGTGTGTTTCAGGAGTCTGAGATGGAGACGGAGGAAGAAGTGGACATCCTCATGAGCAGCGACATTTACTCCGCAACGCTTTCCACTAAATCCATCACCTTCTCGCGCGCGCAGTCCGGCTGGCTCTTCAGAGAGGACAAAACGGTCAGTGTGATCTATAGCGACGTATGAAATATGATGATGTGATGTAGTTAACGTCGCACTCGTCTTTTCTTCACTATCATGACGTACACGTTTGGGATCAGTAAGATTTCCAAATCAGATTAAAAATACAACAAAAAAAAACAGTTTTTTTATGTGAATATATAGTACTTTGATCACAGGAATAAATTACACTTTACTATATATTCACATAAAAGACAGCTGTTTTACATGCTTTAGTTTTGATCAAATAAATGCAGTGTATATCCGAGGCAAACGCTTCTGAAACGATAACAAATGTGGGCGGGGCTTGATTTTGTCTGCGGGGAGTTGATTGGATGGTTGTGGTTTCCTATTGGTGGATCTCATGTGAGTGACAGGTTGTAGCCCCGCCCATCCCTGTTCTCTCCGGGTCTTTTGAAGCCTTCTGAACGCACCTTGTTCCTGCAGGAGCGTGTTGGGAACTTCTTGGCTGATTTCTACATGGTCAACGGTCTGGTTCTGGAGTCCAGGAAGAGACGCGAGCACTTGAGCGAGGAGGACATACTGAGGAACAAGGCCATCATGGAGAGCTTCAGCAAAGGAGGGAATCTCATCGAGCAGAACTTTGAGGTGACCGCTGTGTTACCCTCTCTCTCTCTCTCTATTGATATATATGTGTATATATATAGATGTAACAGCAACTCTTTAGTGTTGCTATATATGGTTATATATATATATATATAACCATATATAATATATATAACTTTTTCATGCTCAAACAGCAACACTAAAGAGTAAAAAGCATAATAGGCGGTCTTTAAAGTTTGTTTAATAATGTCATCTCTCTCTCTGTGTCCTGATAGCCGACGAGGCGCCAGTCGCTGACCGCTCCGTCCCCGAACACGATCTCCTGGGAGGAATACATCACCGCCGAGACGGGAAAGTATGTCAGATATGAGTGTTCTGTGAGAGGAATTCAATTCACATGTATTTGTAAAGCGCTTTTCACAATACACATCATTTCAAAGCAGCTTTACAGAAAATAGTGTGAGATAGTGTAATCTATAGTGTGAGAAAATGTGCTCATAGACTAGTCTAATGTTTCACAAAAATAAAGTCTGACTTAATTTAGACCAAAAAAAAGGAGACACCTCAGGCTAACTCAGGTCTTAGACTCTGTTACCGTGGCAACCAGCAGCAAAAATCAGTTACAAAAGGGGAAATGACCTTTTCAAAATGTAACATTTCAAAATGTTTTTTCAAATGTTTTTTTTTTGACCTTTTCAAAATGTAACATTTCAAAATGTTTTTTCAAATGTTTTTTTTTTTTGACCTTTTCAAAATGTAACATTTCAAAATGTTTTTTCAAATGTTTTTTTTTTTGACCTTTTCAAAATGTAACAAAAAAGTGGAGTGTCCCTTTAAGAGAGTCTTCAGTGCTTAGTGCAGGTTGCGTTTTTTGTGTACCACCTTTCACAATACAGTAATACTGTATATTTACCGTAATACCTGCCCGATCCACAGATGTTCTGTTGTCCGCAGGGCTCCTCATCTGGGCCGAGAGCTCGTGTGTAAAGAGAGCAAGAAGAACTTCAAGGCGACGGTGGCCATGAGTCAGGACTTCCCTCTGGGCATCGAGTCGTAAGTGTCCCGCTCTCTCTCTCGCGAGTCCAGCCGCTGTCCACACTGATCTCAGATCATCTGACTTGTTTTACAGGCTGTTAAATGTTCTGGAGGTCATCGCACCCTTCAAGCACTTTAATAAACTCAGAGAATTTGTTCAGATGAAACTCCCACCTGGATTTCCTGTCAAATTAGGTAAAGACGCATTTACTATATTCTTTTGTAACATTATAAATGTCTTTACTGGCACTTTAATGTATCCTTGATGAATAAGAGTATTCATTTCTTTCCCAAAATACAAAAATAAAACGTACTGACGCTAAACTTTTGAACGGTAGTGTTTGGTTTCAGATAGATGCTGTTCTTTTGAACTTTCTATTTCAACACCGATGATTTGCTGCTCAAGAAACATTTATGATTATTAGCATATTAGAGTGAAGGATCATGTGACACTGAAGACTAGAGTAATGATGATAAATTCAGCTTTTGAATAAATTACACTTTACTGTATATTCACATAAAGAACAGATGATTTATATATATATATATATATATTTAACAATATTAGTTTTTTTGTATTTTGGATTGTTTGGCTTTACAGCAGCTCTACAATAACTTATTGTCCAGATAAAGTTTTGTATATATATATATATATATATATATATATTTAGTGTGTGTATATATATATATATATATATATATATATATTAGGGCTGTCAAATGATTAATCGCGATTAATCGCATTCAAAATAAAAGTTTGTGTTTACATAATATATGTGGGTGCACTGTGTATAATTATTTTATATATATAAATACACACACATGCTTGTATATATTTAAGAAATCTTTTTCATGTATATACTGTATATAGGTTTATATATAATTTATATTATATATAAATATTTTATATATAAATAATATTTTTTTATTTATATACACGCATGTGTGTGTTTTCATATATATATAAATTAATTATACACAGTGCACCCACATATATTATGTAAACACAAGCTTTTATTTTGAATGCGATTAATCGCGATTAATCATTTGACAGCCCTAATATATATATATATATTTATAGGGTTTTCTGAAGCTGTAATCCATAATTATATTGAAATATCTCACTTTGCATGTAATGAGTCTATATAATATATTAGTTTCACTTTTTTGGTTGAATTACTGAAATAAATGAACTTTTGCAGGATATTCTAATTTTTCCTGTGTGTTACGATGATGATGATGATGTGATGATGATGTGATTCCCGCCCGCAGACATCCCGGTGTTCCCCACCATCACCGCCACCGTGACCTTTCAGGAGTTCCGCTACGACGAGTTCGACGAGTCCATTTTCACGATTCCCAGCGAATACAAAGAGGATCCCAGCCGCTTCCCTGACCTCTGAGCCGTCCCAACTTACCCCCGAGACGTTTGCAGATGGAGAGCAGCGAGCTTCATGTAGACAACACTTGTAACACGGACACAAAGGGATCGTGCTGAAAGAAAACGGGTTTGCACTACATGACAACACCGAGTTTCGCGAGGAAGAAGCTCGGGACATTACGACACGCTAGAAACACTTCACATCACTGTAACTGGCAGGAAATATGGCATTATAAATTATTACATAAGCCGCGTTTTCAGATATATATCTTTGTACAACTGTTACAAACTTGTATACTTCACTTAAAGGAAACGTGTATATTTAGGAACGAAGCGGGAGGCGTGTGTGTGTGTGTGTGTGTGTGTGTGTGTACGTACATGATTTGAATTATATGTCATTTCTACAGTGTAAATACCAGCTTGTCCTTTTGTGTTTTTGTTGCATTATGGGAAATGGACTTGTCACGTTCTCTTTCACTGTTTTCTTTGCTTTCTCACATCCTAATAACTAGTGTTCCCGAACCGGGAGGAGCGAACGGAGCCGGATGTAAATGTAGCAGGAACGTTTCGATGGACGGGAACTTTCAGCCGCTGCATCCCGTCGGTTTGGTTTCACTTTTTCACCTTGATAGATGGATGTAAATAATTTAAATGTAAAAATGTTTTCCAATGTAGTATAATTGACATGTATAACTGACGAGTATGTTTATTGAGATATTACTGTGGCGTTTCCAGAGACGTTTGGTGATACGGCTACGACATCTTACTGGAGTGTTTTATATGTTTTTGCTGTGTGCCGAGGGAAAAGGAAATCCTGACGTGTTTGCACCAGCAAAATCCCTTTGTAAAATGTTATTTTTATGTTTTACGAGTTTCGTTTTTTCCTCCTCAGAATGTAAACGAGCTCCAACACTTCCATGACCCACTACTGGCTAGTGTGGACAACTCTTGTGTTTTACTGTATTCCTTTTTTATTTTTAATACCAGCTTCTTTCCCTGTGTTTGTTCTCATTGTTTTTAGATTTGCTTTATGTCTTCAGTACTCAAGATTTTCTCCCAGATGCATTGAGCTCCTTGATGTACAGCAGGAACCTTGTATGAACCTGCTGGACTTTTACATGACAAATTGTAATTAATAAAATGTCCACGTATCAATCTTTAGTCAAACTGTTTTATTAGCAAGATATTGATGATATTCAAACTCATAAAAGTAAATGTTGTCGTTTTGGAGATTAGCTGATGAAATATTAACTGAAGATTTAAGTAAATTTATTATGGTTAGAAACTAATTCAATAAAAATTCTCGACGTAGTTCTAGACATAGATATGTATATAAAGGCTAGATGTGCTACGGCGGAGTTTATATCGTCATCATCGGCGGCCATCTTGTCACAGACAAGCTGATGTAAGATGAGTGGTCAGCATGAACACTTATCTCGTTGAAATGTTGACGGATTTACAAACGGTTTGGTTTCTTACAAACGTTATTAATGTGGCTATAATTATCTGCATGATTATTTATTTATGCACTTTTTATTCATAAGTATGCAGTGTCATAGCTACATCTCTGAGGTTTATAACAAACCAAACCGTTTGAAAATCGGTTGAAAATTGAGCAAGTTATGGTTATTTAAATAGTACATGTACCATTACCACAATGCTACGAGTGAGCGAGCTGCCTGTGACAAGATGGCCGCCAGGTGCAGACGACGACCTCCATTGGCCAGCAGCGCTGACGACAAATCTATGGTCCTAGAAAGAAAAATCAGCGGTTTGCTTGAATACTTGATTCTGATTGGTCAATCGCGTCGCTCGGCGGGAAGATATTCCACGTACTCACGCAAATGTTGTTTGACCGCTGATTATTGGACAAGTTCGCCTCAGAGAATTAAGTAAAAAATATTATTTTATAGTCCTTATGTAGCCCCGGCCCTTTTCAGCGCTGCGGTCGTTGTCTTTTGACTTCCGGTCTGTATTTTCATAGCGATCTTGCATAGGTATGAATGAACTGCTCGTAAAAAAAATTCCCGGTCGACATTTATTAAGACATCTGCATTACAATGCTCATGATAAACATTACAATGCTCATGATAACTTTTGTTAACTCTACAATAAGTAAGTCCACTTCGACAACGATGCCATAGAAATATTTAGAGCGACCGGAAAAACAATATTCTAAAAATGGCGGCCCCCACGTTTCTCTGGCGCATAAGGATACAGCTTTGGAGTGACCAATGGTATGTATATTGTATTAGACTATTTTTTCGGTGGTGTAATTTTCAGGTAAATGTATAGAAACATTTAGCAGTCGTTAGTTTTGACTAAACCAGTCTTGTGTTACGTTAATGTGTGAAAAAAGGCATAGCCTAAGTTACCTCAGAATTGCGAATTTCGCGCCATGGACTCCGCGCGCATAAATATCGAATTTAATTACAGCAAAAATATTGCTCTTGTCATGACAAATTAAATGCAGAGAAAAGACCTCCAGAAACATTTTGTATACAACAGGAATCAGACTTAAAGGTGAGTATAATTTCTTCTCAACATGCCTACCAATGGAGAAAGTAGGAGCCAAAAATTTTATATGAAGTTTTATTTTTGTAACATTGCAAACCGTACAGATAAATCAGTTTCTTAGCAAACTACAGTCTATGATGACGGTGTGTTCTGTTCACTACAGATAAACACATCGCAGCAGATACAGCCGGACTGTTAAAGACCTGCGAGAGAAAGTAATCCAGTTTACATGTTTCACAAACGTTCTGCAACTTTAAAAAGACAAACATCTTCCACCTAACTCAGGCTAACTATAAAAAAACGAATGCAATATCATTAAAAGAAAAAAACAAAAACACTGCTTGACAACGTTATCCAAGCACTTTAATCAGAAGGTAATTGCTTTAAATAGAAACTGCAAACAGACACAGCGAATGGTTGTATTTCAGGGAGAAATCGACTTCTCTACACTAAATTTACAGTATAACACCGTTCCACATCAGCCATGGGGAAAGAAACAGCTCTAAAATCAGTGAGAACATTTTAAGACGAGCATGTACCAGTAAATACAGCAGAATCTGAGGATGCAGAGTTTTAAAAAAACCAAAAGGGACTGAGTGAGTTCAGAGAGGAAAGTTTTTAGAATGATCTAGTATGAGCTTTCCTTCATCTGAACTCTATTTAACAATACATCTCAGACACTGATCAGTGGGAAAGGGCCGTTTCAGTCGCTCATGTCCATGTCTTCGTCTCGCTGGTCTTCGCTGTTTCCATCCGATTCGCCACGACCCGCATCGTCGGCACTGTCTACTTGAGCCTCTTTGATCTGCGGCGATGAAGCGGCGTCTGAGTTTCTCTCTCGCTCTTCTTCATGCTCGCTATCGTAGCCCTGCTCTTCCTCATCGTAATCCCTGGTCACCTGCAGTGTACAGAATTCAGAAGCAGTTTTAAAGGTGCAGAATGTAATGTTGACATCTAGTGGTTGAAACGGGTATTACAATGGACAATGGAAAGAGTCGCAACAAGCCTTGCACTGTAAACGCATCTACGATATTTATCTGCATTTTAATATGCCTAGTCAGAGGGGTTTTTTTAGATGGATGCCAAGGCTTTTTAGGTCGGGTTTGTATATGTCCAGCTTCAATACGTCTATGTGGTGTTTTTAATACGCTTTAACTCGCACCTTGTGTAAGTTAATAAGTGGACAGCATTGCTGAGTATTTCCTCCTTAAAACTGCAGTGAACCAAAGACAGTCTCAAAAACACGCTTTCTGACGTCACAAACCAGCTTGTAAACAATCAGATTAACGTGTGATCGTCGTGAGTGGAGGCGGGGCTCATTTGCATATTCACAGAACCACTACTGAATACAAAATGATGCCAGGGTGTCGAGTTACATTCAAGATATTTTAAGACATAAAGAAATTTTTCCTCGCGTAAAAACATTAAATAAGCAAAATTTGCAGTCAAAGATGAGTTAGGGGAAAAAATTAATGACTACAGGGCAACTTTAACAAAAATAAAATTGAACCGCCCTCATCAGATGCCATGTGGCAAGATTACAGCAACAAGCAATTTATCTATACCAGATGTGAATCAAAAATCACAGCCAATCAGAACAGCATGTGGGCGGAGTTTATGCAAAAAAAAAATCCTTTTTATTCCTATATTTTCAAGATCTGAGGTGAATTATCTATTGTCACTAGACACATATTTAAATCCGATCGCTCAAACCCATCAGGAGGAGATCTGGGACACGATCCAGAGGAAACGGCACAAGTCTAAACGCATCTGGTTGATGAAAGCCCATATGTAAATTTTACTCCTAAAATGTTAGAAAATAAACACGCGAGCGTGTTACAGGACATTATACATTAGCCAGATATTACGGCACTACCGCAACACGCATCGCTGCAAATTAATCTCTTTATTAGCAAGCCAACGCGCAAACTGCCACAAATAAAACAAAGCAAGTCGCAGACGCTTAAAACACAATCATCTTCTTCATTAAAAGTAGTGAGGCTAAATGTTCTTACCGGTGCTGATGCCGCTCTCTCTCCTATTGAATTTAGCTGATGATAAAAAAACAAAAAACAGCTCACATCTGTTGCTTTCTCTAACGTAAAATTTGCATAAAGCGTGGGAATTGAAGTTCGGATTTGTATCCGTTTTGCGGAGACACATTTATGTGGGCAAGTGCAAACGAAACCGTTTTAACAAATCAGACAGCAATCTGACAAGTAAAGCCATATGAAATGACCAGGTGTAAACAGTATGGGTATAAATCACACGAAATGATAATTAAACTCATGAAATTATTTGGTAACACTTTACAATAAGGGTCATTAGTTAACAAGAACAATAATACATAAAAAATAATACATTAATTAATGCAGTGTGAACTAACACGAACAGCTGGATTTTTAATAACTAACATTATCAAAGATGAATAAATACATTGACAAATGTTTTGACAAACATTAATGTAAAGTGTTACCAATTATTTTAAAATGAAATACAGCATATAAATGAGGTTATGATTGTCATACTTTCTAATATAGAGTGAGGTCACATGAGTCGTACCTTCACGTCTCCCTTCTCGCTGTCAGACTTGCGGTCTCGATCTCGGTCCTTGTCTTTGTCTTTGCTCTTCTTGCTGGTGGAGCGCTCCCTTTTTTCACGAGTCCTGTCCCGGTCGTCTTTTCGGTCTCGGTCGCGGTCCCTCTCGCGGTCTTTATCCTTCTTTTTCTCTTTCTTGTGTCTGAGAGAAACAAGTTTTTGGGGTCAAAGCGGGTCTGAGAAGGTAGGGCTGGGTATTGACACAAATTTCACAATTCGATTCGATTTACAACCTCGCAATTTCGAGTCGATATTGATTATTTTGGATATCGGGTGCAATACAGGGCAAAATTTCTCAAGGAAAACAAATCTCTTGACTAATGCCGTGAACTATGGGAGTCAGTTGTAGCCAATAGGCTTCAATACTGAAGGGAAAAATTAACTGATAGTTATTTTTATAATAAAGTTATATGAAATATAAACATTTAAATGGTGGCTGTCATAAAAACTTGTCAGATTTATTCAAACAATAAATATTTAAGAAAATTAAATTATAATATGGTGAATATTTAGCAAAACGCTCCTCTCTAGAGTTAATTTTTCCAGCTGATAGTGAGTTTATGGACACTGGATATGGTTTTCCTGAGGTAAATGTGACGTTTCACTGACGTCTTTCTACGGTTAAAACACTGAGCGATTCCATGTGACATGATACGGATTATGAAGTCGTTCTCGATCTTTTAACACTTTCAGACGCTCATTCATGTTTATTTGGCGCTGTAACTGCTATTATTAAAGCGGAAGAGAAGATCATGTGCGATCTCACGCCACAGCGCCATTTTTTGAATTTCATAAGAAAATGGACGTCACTTGTAATCTGAGAGACTTTCATATCAATAGTAGCAAAGCACAAAGATTACTGTGATTTATGGGATGGGACGCTCGCTATAATGATCCATTCATCCGTCAACTGGAAACAGGATGACTAGCCTAATTGCTTCTTGGGATTTAAGAATCGATATCGGTTCGTGAAAATGAGAATCGATTAAAATCGAAATCTATATTGTTTTACCCAGCCCTATGAGAAAGGAAGGAGACGTGAGTGTGTGTGTGTGTGTATTACCTGCGAGGAGACGGGGAACGGGACAGTTTTCTCTTGGGAGAGCGAGACTTCTTTGGCGATCGAGACACGCTGCGACTTCTCCTGTGCCGTTTGCTGGAGAGAGAAGCATTTGCTGGATTAAGACGAGCTCGGACCGAACGCAGACCACAATAATCTGGGGTGCACTTTACCAACACCTTTATATGCGCTTTAGCTATTCGTTTACACAATAGATTTCAAAGCGCACGTTTTTTTCCTTTTTTTGTGATACCGTAAACTAAAAACACGCAAATCTGCGAAAAAGGGTAACGTCATGCACATGCGTCACATGTATATCAGTTTATATGCGTGTGATATTTCTTTACAAAATGACATTGGCAGCAGAATAAAGCATTTTTACAATCAAATTCCAGGACTTAAAGCACTAAAATCTCATTTATAAAACAATATTTAAATTCTAAGAAAGGTAAATAGATAAAACTGAACCAATAAGTACAAGTAAAGTGCAGCCTATGCAGTGACTCACAAAGATATCGCTTTCCTTATAAAACAGATATTTTCCTCCCATTAACATATGATAGATTTGAAGAATAAAAGCTGTATCATATTAATGGATATTTATATGAGCAATATCACACTCAAAGCCATGGGAAATAACAAAATCAGACGGACTGCATCTGTAATTCTGTGTGAAAAGATTGCGTCATCAATACAATTAACGATCAATTTCCCACATATTTTTATTTTATAATTCTTCATCCCAAATGTCTGTTTTCCAGGACTTAAATTTCCTAAGTATCAAGTATATTAAATACCTTGTAAGATCCTGGTTTTTAGTCGTTTTCATGGACCTGTGTGAATGGGGATTGTATTGAAAACATTATCATCTGTATGCAGAAAACGCTTAGGCAAAACTTGTCCGTTTATCGCTGTAGTGTACACTTGCGTTCTACTTTAAACTAAGATGTGCTTGTGAAAAATCAACTCAACGGGGTTTTTTTTTACCGCAATGTGAACACAAAAAATTGCGGATTCCCGTAATAAAAATAACATTTTAGATGAGTTTATGGTCATTCTGGATGAATCAAAAACTGAGGCTTTAATTTTAAACTAAAATGTGATAATCAATAAAACGTGATCAGCCTGATGTGGGTGCGCTCCACTCACCGGCTGGTGCTGCGGGACCGTCGGGCGCTGCTGTAGCTCTTCGGGGGAGTCTTTGAACGTTTACGGATCTTTTCCTCCTTCCGTCGATCTCTGCATCAAAAACAAAACAAACATCTTTGAGGAAACGGACCTCTACCGTCGCACCACTAACCCTGAACACATTTGACAATTTATTTTTCGATTAATCGTTTTTTAATACGGGGTCGATACAAAATTGATTCTCAAAGGCCACGAATCGATTTTTCCCCCCATATTTATCTATCTATCTCCCAAAAGCCGGTATTAGTTTCCTCCACTGCTCATAAGCTTGAGTCTCCGTGTTACAACTGAATGCTGGGAGATTTCATGTGTTTAAAATACTCTTAGGGCGTAGTATAAGCATGTGAACTGAGACACAGCCCTAGCGTTACCTGGACCTGGAGCGTCTGCTGCGATCCCGTGAATCGGCCCTCCTCCTCCTCGGGCTCTTTGACCTCCTCCTGCTCCTGGATCGAGACCGTCGTCTAGAATGACTCTTAGAGCGCCTGCGGTCACAACATACTCATTAGCCCAGGACTGGACATGAATATCGGCTTAACTTGACGATTAAAGCGTCTTCACGAACCTGTGTCTGGAGCGGGACCTGGACCTCCTGCGTCTGGATCTGGACCTGGATCTCGAGCGCTTGCGTTTATCATCCTTTTTACCTGAAGGAGCAAACTCTTTAGCACAGCGCCCTCATTTAAAACTAAAACAGTCAAAATACACATTTCTGATATTGTTTCACTATAGTTTAGAGCCAGACCGATATATCGGCAGACTGATATTATCGGCCGATATTAGGCATTTTCCAAACTATCGGTATTGGCAGTTATAATGGCCGATAAATGAATATTTCAAAAATAAAATTAAAACGGACGAAACACGCTTGAACCATGTCATGAGTGTTGGAGTTGTATAGTTTGTCCACCAGAGGGCGCTCTACACCGTCAACACTCGTTGAGTTGGTCACGAGACATACATTGCTTGAATAACAATTAAAAGATCATCCCCATCAGTTCTCTGAACTCCAATAAGCATGACAAAATTTGAGACTATCATGTCCAGTTTAAAATAAATAAATAAAATATCGGCCGATATATCGGATTTTAAAACCCCAAAATATTTGTATCGGTATCGGCCTTCAAAATCCTTTATCGGTCGGGCTCTACTATCGTTCATTTCTGTAAGTGAGGAGAGAAATATAAAGTAAACTGACATTATACCCAAATATTCTTGACTACAGTGACATTTATTAAAATATGGGAGCAATAATGACTCCTCCACTTTGAGCTGATGATGTTTTGCTGAAGTGTGTTTTCTGTAATGGCTAATGCTCTTTTTATCATGAAGCATCATTGGTCACTGGTTGAGCTAAACTGGTATGATCTGATTGTGTAGTTCAATTTAACAGCTGACAGATATTCAATAATTCACGTGTGAGAGTCCAACAGACGGACGGACAAAACCAGTCAAATATTGTCGTATTTCATCTCCATTTTCTAAACTAGCAAATAAACTGATGACAGTGTGTCCACTCACTCCCAGGCTCGATGGCGGCGGAGATCAGAGATTGTGCCTCTCTCACTCTCTTCATGGCTTCTTCGATCTCTTTGTTGGAGGCGTCCGCCTTCAGTCCCGGGGTCAGGTTCAGCCCAGCGGCGAGAGGGTTCAGCCTGCAATCACAGTGAGTTACTGATGAGAACACACAACCTCAATTAGACGATAGAGCCCTATGACGGGCTATTTACAGCTCAATTTAAAGGGATACTCCACTTTTTTGGAAATAGGCTCATTTTACCACTCCCCCAGAGTTAAACAGTTGAGTTTTACCGTTTTCAAATCCATTCAGCTGATTTTCAGATATTTAGAAGAAGAATATCAGTAACAAGACAGTTTCTGGTCTCATTGACTTCCATAGTATATATATTTTTTCCTACTATGGAAGTCAATGAGACGGACTTACTTGGGGTCTATGGATGCCATAAGCTTCATGAGCTGCTCAGCCGACAGAGTCTAAGAAGAAACAAAGATTAAAGATTAAAGAAGACACAAAGATTAGTGAAAGAGAAGCATATCTGGTGTAGAAAGCCTTCTGTTGAAGGAGCTGAGAGAGCTGAAACCTGAGGGTTTATATTGGGCGCCGCCATTGCCAGAGCTGCCATCGGGTCCAAGTTCGGCCCTCCAAGACCACCAAGAGAAACGCCACCAATCTGACAAAACAACGTCATTAGTCCAAAGAGGGCAAGTGTCTCGTTACATTAGGTAAACAAAAAAACACGATTATTTTATTTTATCAGAAATAAAATAAAAAACCCACAAAGCTAGCTAATGCCACTATCATCAGTCTGTTCTGTTGTGATGATAAAAAGAAAGTTTCTTTTAAAATGCATCGTCATATTATTTTAGTTAAAACTAGGGCTGTCAAACGATTAATTGCGATTAATCGCATTCAAAATAAAAGTTTGTGTTTACATAATATATGTGTGTGTAGTGTGTATAATTATTTTGTATATATAAATACACACACATGCATGTATATATTTAAGAAAAATGTGTTCTTAACATATCAAATATTTATACATAATATTAATTATGTATAAATATATATAAAGTATAAACTTTCAGATTTTTCTTAAATATATACATGCATGTGTGTGTATTTATATATACAAAATAATTATACACAGTGCACCCACATATATTACATAAACACAAACTTTTATTTTGAATGCGATTAATCGTTTGACAGCCCTAGTTAAAACTCATAAATAATTACAAATAACTAATGTTAGGGAAACATGTTAATGTTTTGTTACGCGTTTCTGAAAAAAAAAAAAATTTAAATAATAATAAAAAAAAATATCGGCCGATATATCAGTATATCGGATTTTAAAACCCAAAAACATTTGTATCGGTATATCGGCCTTCAAAATCCTTTATCGGTCGGGCTGTAGTTAATATTAATGGATCAAGTGTTGCGTCTTCAGCCGTTCACGGCAGTATCGTGGCAGTGATTGACACTCAATTAAATATTTAATAATATTATATTTAATTAATATTTAATAATATTATATTTAATTAAATATAATATGAAATATTTAATATTTAACAATATTATTGATCTGTGTTGTACTACTTTCATGTGCGCTATATAAATAAATGTGACTCACAGATGTGACGGGATTGGGCGTTGGGAGGAGTCCGCCTCCTGGCAGTAACCCTGCGACGGCATTGGCTGGAGCGAGCAGTGACAGAGCCTTGGACTCGTCAGGAATCACTCCTGCAGGACAGAAACCCCACAGTTAAACCACGCCACAGCTCTCGCACCACACACACACACACACACACACAAACAGACCCCTTTTTTTCCAAGTCTATATTTGCACTTACATCAGTACACGCTTTGTCAAGAGGAAGCTAAGACATGAGGTCCCTTAACAAAAGCATGAAGTGCACAATACTACAAAAAAGGAAATGACACTAGACACACTGCCAAGATGTTATCACCTGAACTTGATTTTTTAAGTCATGAACCAAATGTAAGCAAGCACAGCCGGATCTCCACTGGGATGTGCTCTCAAGTTTCATAAGTTGTATAATGAACAAGCGACTCAGGTCGGCTGCTTCGCTATAAAGCACACAGAGACATCAAGATAGACAAAACAGAGTTTATGATTTGGGTGTCAGCATCAAATGACAAGTTTATTAATCCACTGATGGTGTGACTTACCATGACTAATGCAAAAAACAAAACCAAAACATTTGTTTAGGGGGCTTTTGCTGGTTATTTAAGAGCTAAAACTGCCTTTACCTTTTGAAGCACATCTAAACTCGTCTAATGAATGTGTGTGCTGGATTGAGACTTTAAAGGAAAAAGACGGTTTCCAGCAAAAGCCCAACTACAGACTGTCAAATGCTAATAAAAATAAATAATCAATAGCTAAAAGACAAATAAATGTCTAGTAGTGAGTGCATGAGTCCATTGGGTGAGCACCTCTGAAATTCATATCTCACTCCAAACAATACAATCATCACTTACACACACACACACACACCAGAGAGAGAGAGAGAGAGAGAGAGAGAGATGAGAGAGAGAGAAACAGGACAAGCTGCAGAAGACAAAACTGTTGGGTGGCATTTTCTGCTGGGCCTGGTTTACAGGACTTGCAGAACCAGGGAAAAGAACTGGAAAACACAACAACAAAAAACAGAAACGACCGTTAAAAAGCGTCTCAGGCCTTTTTCAGTCATGTGGAGAGGAACAAAAGCACATTCTCAGACTGTTTCTTACTCAAAAAGGGAGGTTGGACTAAGATCATAACACGGACAGGAAAGCCCTAGCATTATATGTGTGCAAAACACTCATGCAGAAACGCTACATCTCGTCTTACCGTGGGTTATCTCGTGTCTGATTAGCATGCAGTTCAATCAGAAATGTAGAAACCAACAAGGATTTGAGCCTAAACATTTGTGCTTTACATGATTAGATCGATCGATCGATCTTTGTCTGTGAACTCGAGTGAATTCAGTTGGAGACGAGAGAGAGGATTATAGTTTACAGCAGGGAAACACGTGGGCCGGCCGCTTTTATTTGTCTACGGGGGTCACACTCAGACATCTGCCGGCTCTGCATTTGCCTTGTTCACTATAAAAATCACACACACAAATGACAAAGAGAAAAGTTTAACAAAAAAAATGAAACTAAACTGGAAAGGCAATGAGTTTAAACATGAGCTCCTGCCATTCAGGGGATTCATTCCCAACCATCTCATTGATATTTCTGAACCGCACACTGCCTTTCACATGTTTGGGGTCGGTGCCATTTATTATGTGTTTTTAAAATGAGTCTCTTCTGCGATTAAAAACTGAAATATTCTTCAAATGTGAATCAGCTGCTCTCTGTGAAGTGTAATTTATTCAAAAGCTGAAATTCATGCGTCACATGATCCTTCAGAAATCAAGAAACTATGATTATTATCATCGTTGAAAACAGTCATGTGCATTTTTCAGGACTTTTTGCAGTTAAAAAAATCAGCATTTATTTGAAAGAGTCTTAAGTAACATTATAAATGCCTTTACCATCACTTTTGATCAATTTAATTAATCCTTGATGAATAAAAATATTGATTTGTATGAAGAATATAAATCATACCGACCCTAAACTTATGAACGGTAGTGAATAATATCACAAAAGCTTTACATTTCAGATAAATGCTGTTCTTTTGAAGTTAATATTCAAAGAATCCTGAATAAAATGTAATAAACGGGTTTCATAATTGATAATCATAAATGTTTGAGCATCAGATCCTCACATTAGAGTGATCTCTGAAGAAAATGAATGTAATTTTTTGAATAAATTACACTTTACTATACACTCAAAAAGTGTATAGTAAATTAAATTGAAACGATATTTACTAATATTACCGTTTTTGTATTTCCAATTAAATAAACGCAGCCTTGGTGTGCAAAAGAGACTCTTTCAGAAACATTAAACGGTACCGATCCGAAACGTTTGAACGGCAGTGTACAGTCACACGTACGCGTCTGTACGTCTGAGCGACGGCCGCTGGGATTCACTGCGCTAATGCCGCCGCCGTCCTTGTCGTCTACACACTGTGAAGGGATCGATCACGTGTCTGAAAGTGAACATGAATGGCACAAACCTTCTGCGAAGGGGACGACGATCAGCGCTCTGTCCACGAAGACCGTGTTGGTCAGATGCTGGGAAACTCCGACTGACTCCGGCTCGTGGAACTTTACAAAACATACACGTGAAGTCACAGGCAAGGGAGAATCACTGAAAGAAAATATAGATGCTTTTGCAAGATGTACACACACTTGATCACACACCTCCTGCAGTTTTCAAACACCGCAGTCAATTATTCATCATGTTCGAGCAAATCATCATCTACGGCATGTCATAAAGATCCAAGATCCGGCTCAGTTTAAGATCTGCCGGCTTCGGAGCAGATCCGCCAGCGTCCTACCTTCGCTGCAGATATGATGACGCCAGATGTTTTTCGATGGGTGAAAAACAACAAAAGCACAGAACAGAAGTTAGCTACTGGAGAACCCTGCATTCTGCCTGCCTGAGCAGTGAAATCAACATTTACTGAATCGAAACGTAGTTCGACCCCTAGATGATTTAAACAGGCTGTGGTTGTTGTTGCGTCCGATAACGAATACTTCTCTGGTCAATCATAAGTTGGAAAGTCCCTGTACGACTTACTACTTCCGGTCAGATTCTGAAGCGTAGACATTTTTCGATCCCATGAGGCCACAGGAGAGGATTTATGAATGGTGGTGAAGCGCTGCAACTGACGCTGGTAGGTCACGTGACAGTAACAAAATGGCGGATGTAGTTCGGTTGAACTTCATTCATACTATACAGAATGACTACTTAGTATGCGATTTCAAACGCAGAAACCCATTGTAAACAATAAATTTTATAACATATATTAGCCATGAGCCGCGATTTCAGGCACGAATCTTGAAAAATCTCCACATTGAAAAACAAAGGGAAAGTAGTGCCGTTCTGAGCGAAATGCTCCTTAGATTGTCAAATTCAACTTTTTTGTCGACTTCGTTATATCATTGGTTAATTAGTATGCCATAATTTCGACTTTTTTTAACAGATTACATTATTATAAGTAACACCAAAGAGGCGGAAACCGCCGCGCAGACAAACGTGCGTGACGTCACGACTCTTTTATGCAATAAAGCGCCATTACCGTAAACTGCACATAAACTGTAAAATATGCATCTGTTATTACTGCTTTAATCATTAGAAATCATTATGACGAGGGTTGACGCTTAAAAGTGGATAAGCCAGAGATAAATGAACGATATTATTTAAACAAATGAACTATACGATGACCCGTTTAACGTTCTGGTTATAATTTGTGTGCGAGTTTGTGCGCTTTCTAAACTAGCGAGAATGGATCGAGCTAAGTGGTGGTTCTTTGTGCCTTTAAATGTACATATTTTGCACACGATCGGGTTGAATAGACAACATTGAGGAATTGTTAAACATCCGACCTGCCGTACACGTGTGTAAAATGTTCTCTACTTTGAACACGGAGTGATTCGCAACACATTTCTACTCACTCTGGTGGAAAGAGTTTGAGCTCGTCGATGGTTCCGATGAATCCGAACAGGGTTCGCATCTGCTCCGCGGTGCTGCTCGGCGACACGTTCGTCACCTGGATCACATTGGTGCTGGACGTCATTGTGGCTCCGATCTGATGATGGTGAACGTCAATCGAAAGACATTTAAATCCGTGCGGTAGAAACGCGATTTTACTCGATTTCGCCTCAATGGATTCTTTATCAATCGTCTCGCGGCCTTCTACCTCACGCGCGCATGACTGCAGGGCCTGTAATCATAATGGCGCTAGTGTTGCGGCGTGAACTGTGAAGCGGAAGCGCGCGCTCACAAGAACATGGCGGCTTCTATGCCAGATTTCAAAATAAAGGTTTTCACAATACGTCATCATTTGGGGTTCTTTCTTTCTTTTATTTATTTATTTTATTATACATGTACTTGTTGAACAATAACAGAAAGCCAGTCATAACCCAAGCCCGTAGGCAGGGGGGTTCGGGTGGTTCGAACGAACCCCCCTCAGTGCCAAAGGTCCAGAATTTATGTTGTTTTTTATGTGATTATTATTGTCATCATTGTTTTAATCAATGCTTGTGACAAATATTCAGGGTTGCTGGAGCTGGAGGCGAGTGTGTGTGTGTGTGTGTGTGTGGCGCAAGTGCAGTTCAGAGAGAGTTCTCGAGTCGACTCTCTTCACGGTGAAGAAGCATCGCCTCCATGATAGGGCTGGGGGTCGATTCCAAAAAGAATCGACTCTGAGGCGTTGGGAATTGAGAGTCGATTCCAAAGGTTCAAAATGCAAAGATTGGCATCGATTCCATTAAGGGGAATGATCTTACTCGACTCGTTGTAGTTTAGTATAAGTAATAAAACTGATTCATGAAATCAATCGACAAAAACAATCAAATTATTTTTTTAAGTCATTAAGTTCAAGTTCACGTAAACTTTTCCCTCCGCTGCGGCTGTCTGTCATTGATTTTCTATTCAGCATCAAACGCGTCGCGCTCGGTAGACAAAACGTGCAAGGGTCACAACTCTTTGTAGAACACAGATCTTATTTTTTGCGATTTTCCAAAAGTCTATGGGGAAATGCATTGCTTTTCGACCGAGACCGTTTCTCAATACCAAGTACGCAGACTTCGGACTTGCGTCCTTGGTAGTTCAGACTTGCCAAGTTCGACTCCGGAGAACGAACTCCCGAGGACGAGAGGACGCAAGTTCCGGTTCTTCTGCAAATGGAACAGAGCGTACTTGATCGCGTCACTCAGCAGCACGCTCTACTCCGGTTATCTCTATATTTTAATTTAGACAACAATAAAACGGAATTTGCTACAACTGCATCTTTTCGTAAACAATAAAACGAAATATGTTATAAAACACCACTCTGCCTCTTTTCATTAACAACCCCACCCCCCCCCCCATGTTACATGTTATCAGTGTGTTGTCTCGGAAGTGGCTGAATTCTCATAAGGAGAGTGTTGATGTGTAGTGCAGTTCTGCAAACCTCCTGTGGTATGTATGATTTTAAGTTAATTCAGTTTGTTTTTAATTCTAAGTAAATTTTTTTTTTATCTTTGGCAGGTGTGACGATGTCCAAGGGTTCCTGTGATTTCTTTAACCCTGCTAATGTGACTGCACTGCTGCTTTGCCTGGGTGAGTCTCAATTGAATGGCTCTTGTAGACGTAATTTTATTTTTATTGTTTTGAGTTCTGTCTAAACTGAGTCAATTTTGTTTCCGAGTAAAAGTGTTTGTTGCTTTAGTTTATGAATATGTACTTTTGTTTTACAATTGTAAAATCTTTTGCATGTGAGTAGTTTGTGTGTTTCTTTTTTTTATTGGATCACTTTTTATATTGGTTGGTGGTGGTTATAATTTGATTTTGTGTATTTCCCCGTAGTGTGGTTAATATATTTTTATTTTTTTTCCACTGTGATTGAGTGTGGGGTGGAAATCCAAAGTGTCTCTGCTGGCCATCTTCCTCTTTGTTCAAGGGAAGGTCTTCAGAGCGACTGAAGAGAACAAAATCATGTTCAGACGTGACCTTTGACCTTCATCCAAACAGACAAACCTATTTACAATCCAGGACAAACAGGTGAGCTGTGAAAGACCCTTGGTTGAAGCCATCATCTTCAAATGCATTATACAATATATGTGAGTTTGTTTGTGTCTTTGCAGTTAATTTCAGAGTTGTCTCCATGGATCCCAAAATTTGTGCCTTTTGATCAAACGGTAAGAGCAGATGTTTCACCATTTTGAGTGTTCTGCCCATAAATGAAAAGCAAATTAAATGCAGGTTCTTTTAAGATGCAGAAAATTCGACTTCAATGACTGCTTTTAAATGTTTCTTATTCCTGTCTGTCTTGCAGTCCAGTCTGCTCGTGGTGAAGGTGAGTTTGCTTACGGTGTAAGACTTTGAATGGAGCCAATGCAGCTTTTTGCACTTTTCTTTCTTTGCAGATTTGTTTTAATAGGACAAAGATAAGGAGCTGATATTGGAGCTTTCTCACGAGTTTAACCCAGAGGCTCGATGGGGATGTCCACACTAAAGGCTTTTATTGCTGACCGAGAAGGTGAAAAAATCCGGTAAGTTGTTGTGTAAGGGCAGTTCAATGACTAATCTGAGACCTTAACCTAAAGCGCTTTGTTTCTGGTTTAGTTGAGTCTTGTGCCAAGTGAGTGATGCTTTATTTTGTTGTCTTGTGTGTTGTTCCAGTTGTCTGTCGGCGTGGATATGGCTCCAGCAGTGCAGATTCTGGTCTACATCTCTTCCCAGTGAGAATGTAGTTGCTGCTAATGTGCCGTTTGACACCGATATGTGTTTCCAGATCCAGGTACTGTATGACGTGGCTATTTTTCAATTTGGGAGTGTCGGTGTGTGTCTTACAGCGTGTTGGTCCAGGTCCTTGTTCCAGGTGTCTCTGCAGTTTTCTCCAGCTACGGCTGTTCCTGTGGACGGAAACGTTCTGATGGTTTCTGCTCGAGCAGGATCTCCGTGTGGCCTCAGTGCTGTAGGTTCATTCATTAGACAGAGGCTCAACAAATGGTACAATACAAAAGACAACCACACAATTTAAAAAACACCCCATTTCCTATTTAAAATATCAATGGCAGTTGGAATAAAAGTCTTCTTATACTTGGCCTTTTTCACCAAAGGTACTTTATATCATCTACCAGACCACCAATAATTTTACCAGCCATAATTATAATCCTGAAAAGTCTATTTTTGCATTTGACAGATAGAGAGTTGAACCAGGATACGATGTTGAAAGTGAGCACAGATTCGGTAAGTGATTTATACACCACTCTCAGAATGTCCTTTCCAATATTAAAACTCCTCAATAAACCTAGACGTTGATATGCCTTCTTAAAAACACTTTCTGAGTGTATATTGACTTTAAACTGGGAGTCCATCTCTGTACCCAAGTATTTAAAGGACCTCACCTCCTCAACTTCCCCTCCATTAAGTATCAAAGGATTAGAAAGTATACCTGCATTGTTAGCCCCACAACACATTTCTTTGGTCTTGTTAATATTAAGCTGCAAGAAACTCTCCTCCGTTCAGGCTACGAGAGAATCAACAAAATCAAAATAAATGTCCAGTGATTGGGTATCCTGTGTGGGTACACGTCCCACCAGTGCCAGATCATCTGCATATCTTATAAGCATCAGGTTATCACTATTACAAGTTATCTCGTTTGTATAAATACAAAAAAGCATTGGGGATAAAATGTGGCGCCTGTTGCGTTGCCAGGGGGACAAATGTAGTTGGATAAAATGTTGTCTTTTGTGTTTTAATGGTCTATACTAGCTTTTGGGACCGTAGGATCCATCCATCCATCAATGGCAGCGCAAGAAATGACCCTAGAAAATTTAAAAAAGGCAGAAAAAGGCAACTATACATTGATAATGTAACTGGAAAAACAAGAAAAATGAATGTCTGGTTTCAATTTTTCATTTGCATTTCATGGTCCGAAAATTGAATTGTGACGCGTTACACGGACCGTAAAGCATTATAATATCTGAATCTTGACTTGTGATTAGTCAGTATTAGATCGCTTATGATTTATTTATACTGTGACTGATTTGGCATTATCTTTTTGAGGTGAAAAATATGAAAATATAGTAAATGTGAAATCGCAATTTATAGAATCACGTTTTAATTTTGCTCATTTCAATCTGAGAAACGCTAATTTATACAGGCTGCTATATCCAGTAAAAACTACTCATTATGAAACTGGCTTTGTTCAATCTTTTGTTCTGCTGTAATAATGTCGGTCTCCACTCATCCGGGTCTCCAGGGGGCAGTAGAGCCTCTTTCCCGCTTGAATAGCGCGCGCATCGGGACCTGTGGTAAACGCGGTCTGGATTTAATTCTGCAGAGTGATGATAAAATAAATTTTTTTTACTGACACATCCGAAATCTGAAATAGAATAATAGCTAAATAATAAACTTGATCTGTAAGTCATACTGGTCATACGTTGAAATGTTGTTTTGATTTAAACAGACGCTGCTTTTTTCAGTCCGGATCCAAATGTTGAGATACTCCAGTCCAGTTTTAACGGCCGTTGCCGTGAGCGGAAGAGGTCGAGTGTAAACAAACATGCCGATAAAGATTTGACTTCACACACGCAGGTAAAACTCTTACAAATATGATTTACCTTTAATATCTCTGCTTTATTTGGTTGTAAACTTTAACAAAGCTGTTTGGTCATTTATATAGTGTGATTTAGGAGATTTTATTCATTTTTTGAGTAGAGCTGAGTCTGTATAGTTTAATGATGTGAATGTGCTAGTGTCCGCTGTGTTTCAGTCATGGAGAGTTATGAGGATTTTATTCAGAGACATTATAACAGTCATTATAACGATGATGATGATGATGAAGACTCGCAGAAACCCTCTTCAGTGATTGTGTTTCATGGAGTTCGTGTTCTCCCTCCTCTGGTATGAGTTTCATCACATTCAGATCCTTTCATTACACACACACACACACACACACACACGATACATACATATATATATATATATATATATATATATATATATATATATATACACACACACACATTTTTCTAAATGTCATAATCATTTGTTAACAAACAAGTATTCATAACTTCACTGAGCTCATTATATCTGCCTTAAATTATAACATTGTTTAAATTAATACATTTTTAGGTTACTGTATTTTTGTATATGTACATTTCTGAAATACATAACTTAGTTTCCTCTGATAATAGATCATTGTAAATTGTAATATGGACTCGAGCACTTTCTGTAAAGCTGCTTTGAAATTATGTGTATTGTGAAAAGTGCTACACATACATGTGAATTTAATATATTAATGTGTGTGTGTTTGTCAGCTGAATGAGCAGCAGAGAGACGAGATGAGACGACTTCGGGAAGCAGCCATGACTTTGATGAAGAGGAGGAGCGAGGAAGAGTCTCAAATCAGCGTGAGTTTCACACACACTTCTTAGAAATCTTGACCTTATACTGATTGTTATGTTTAGGGTATTTAATGGCTAATAAATTATATGTAATGGTTTATGTGTGCTGCTTTTTTATTAAAGCTTCAATCTAGAAATCATACATCAGAATTTTCCTCTATTTACTTTCTTAACCCTCTGGTGCTCTTCGGCCATTTTTGATTGATTGTTTTATTTACGACACTTGGTAACGGTAACTTAGAAAAGGTTTTGGCACTTGCTGTGTGAACACAAAAAATATCATGGACATGATTGGAACAGGTTTAACGGTCCTGTAAACAACAGTCACACCTGTGCTCCTCGCGGCCAGAAATAGTGCAGTGGAAATGATCAGGAGACGAAGTTCCTCTAGTGGAAGAGACTGGAACTGCAGCCGAACACACTCGCACTGAACGGACGTTCATTTTTTTTGAGACATCAAACTCAAATTTGGAACAGAACTTGTTTAGATTTATGACTTTGATTTTGAAACACGTTTTTAAAAATTTATGTTCCATTTTTCATAACAATAAATGTAAAATTCGGTAACTTTTTTAACAATTCAGAGTAACTTTTTTTTGACAATTCAGAGACACCGAATCACCCATACGAAAAACGCTTATGAAAATGTCGGACTCGGTGTGTAAGGGCCTTAAGTCTGTTCTCTAAAATGAAATGAAAAAACTTCAAACTAAAATATAGTAAATTCTTTTCATAAAAATTAATTTAATAAAATCTGTAATTTTTGACAGACATGCGAAGAGTGCCAGAGGGTGGTGCAGCAAGCAATTTTTTGGGAAGCACATTTGGTATTTGAAGTCACCAAAACATACACGCCCCTATCCTTGTAGCTCGCCCCATCACAGGCACCGCCCCCTAATGAGTGGACACGCCCTTTACTGCTGATTGGCTGCAAGTGTGTTCTGTTGCTCAGAAATCGCTTACTGCACCTTTAATTCATCTTCCAAATAAAATGATTTGTGAACATTGTTTCATAGTTTATCTTTAATGCACAGTAGAAATTCATCTTGCTGTAATTTGATACTTTTGTAACATGTTATTAAAAGTCAAGTCACTTTTATAAGCAGCTTTACAGAGATAACAGGAACAAAGATTGAGAAAAATAAACATTTATCTTATGCTCTTCCGCACATTGTGTGTCAGTTCACCGACGTGAGGCTCAGTGATGCTGACCGACACACGCACAAGAGTGATGACATCATCACATCCGCTCCCCTCGCGTCAACCGGCCGATCAGCCAATCAGCTGCGAGCTTTTCCGGATGACAACGATCCGCTGCAAGACAGCCACATCACGGTCCGGTTTGAGGGCGTCGGATGCAAAACGCACACACCACATGACCCACCTGATGACCAGATGATGATGATGTCATCAGGGTACGTGACCAATGACAACACTAATGTCACGTGTCATTCATGCTGGATTGAAGGAGCCGTCCGCTTGGATACGGCACAACGAAACACTACAGGAAGTGACATAATCAGTCACGCTCCAGTAGATGGAGCATTTTTAGAGGAAAATGAGGTGGTAGAAAATGTTACAGAACCGGAAAACCCTCAATCTGACCCGGATGAGGGTCCGTATCCAATGAGCCTTCAAAACCTACTGAAGAAATCCCAGGAGTACCGGCGGCGCCAGCGTGAAGCCCGAGCGCTCAGACCCGCGCCTGACGAGCACAGCCTGTCCGATAAGGAGAACGAGGAACTCCATCCCAAACACACGTGCAAGACAGAACCGAGGAAAACCAGGGAGAAGAGGAAGGAGAACACGGATCACGCTCAGATCGACACTCTTCCTCAGGCCACGTCTACATCACTTCCTGTTAAATCCGAATCTTTGTTCGCTTCCAAACGGACTCCGCTCCGCATCTCCGGATCTAAGAGATTCACTAACATCCCGACGCCCAAGTTCTGCTTGAGTCCCGTACGCTGCGTCAAAAAATCCAGCGGGATTCCCGGTCCGGTTCGGAAAACCCTGAGCGAGTCCGAGTCGGATCCCAACATCTCGACCAATAAAGCTGGGATGGTGTCGGAGCAGACGGAGCAGATCGCTCAGCTCGAGCTGAACCTGTCCAGTCTTAAAGCGCTGATCTCAGACCTGGAGTCGACGCTCACGCTCTCACAGAAACACCCCTCCACGGTCACTGTCAGTCAAACGCTCCGGCTAGAGGATTGTGGGATTGGGCAAGAGAAGTCAAACTCCGTCCAAACCAGTCATTCAATCGAGGGCGCCCTCAATCATTCTGGGAAAACGAGCGCAGACGAAGCAGATAGCTCTCTGATTGGCTCGTCATACGATGTCGACGCCCCCTCCGGTCTGTGGACGCAGTTGACCCCTGAGATGAGAGGTCAGGAGGTCGTGTCTCGGGTCAAACGGAGGCTCCTGATGAACGAGTGTGAAGCGTTCTCTTCGGGAAGAGACAGATCCAGCACGCCTAGAGGTGAACACACTTACACTTTTTATTTTATGTTATTTGTTCATAATCATTTTTATTATTATTATTATTTTGAGGGAATTTTATGGTACTAAGGAATATTTATGCAATTATTATGATCCGTCGTGTTTACTAAAGAAAAAATTGTATTCAAATAATGTTTATGTGTTTGTGTACTGTGTGTATAAATACACACACACATGCATGTATATATTAAACGTGATTAATCGTTTCACAGCACAAAATATGACACGATTAATTAATCCATATGAAGAGTTCAGATGCAAAAGCCTCTAAATGCCATTTGAAATTTTCTCCTAAAATGACCATTTTTATCAAGCTTGTATATTTAAGTTCAGTAATTTCACTTAAATGACAATTAATAGGTAATCTTCATTGCCATTTAAGTGAAATTACTGAACGTAAAAATATACAAGCTTGATAAAAATGATCATTTTAGAAGAAAATTTCAAATAGCATTTAGAGGCTTTTGCATCTGAACTCTTCATATATAAATCCAAATAATCCATATTTTTATGTGAGTTTATCTTACATATATCGTTATCGGCTCAGAATTATCGGTTGTCGGCATTCGCCAAAACGTTGATATCAGTGCAACCCTGTTAACTGTGACTTTGGCCTCAATAATCACTTATTATTGCTTATTAATAGTTGGTGAGGTGGTTGTTTTGTTTGGGTTAGAGATGCGCCGATATGAACGTTTTTGCCGATGCCGATAACCGATGTATCGGCCTATAAATCTAATATAAACTCACATAAAAAGATGGATTATTTGGATTATATATGGATTAATTCATTGTGCTGGGGAACGATTAATAAAAAGCCGATAACCGATATATTGGCCGATAAATCTAAATTTTTTTTAAGTTTTTATGTAATTTTTGAGAGCTTTAAGTCTGAAAATGTTTCCTATTGCTATTGAGTAAAAGAAACAGAACTAAAATACTTCAGTACTACTGTACTATATTCTTCAGCTCCAAAAATTCAAATCCTCAAACTTATATGGAGGAAATGTCGTGTAAATGCTGTAAAGTTCTGTCCACATAAATATTGGAAATTGTGTGAATGTGAAGTTAAACCTCACGATTGCCGTGACTTATGTGTTCAGTGAGGTCATCGTCAGTGCAGGAGGGTCATGTGACGGCGCTGACGGAGGAAGAGCGCAGACAACAACACGAACATCTACAGGTGAGACACACACACACACACACACATCAGAACAGCTGCCGGCCCTTTAAAGGTGCAGTGTGTAAGTTTAAGCAGCATCTAGTGGTGAGGTTGTGAACTGCACCCAACAGAAGTTACGCTGGTCGACAGGAAGTGATGTCTGAGACAGCAGAAATGAGTTTTTTTACAAAGATAAATTAAGAAATTCGGTTTACTTGATTATTCAGTAAAACAATGTTATTGCGAATATTATTGTGACTTGTTCATCGTTGTGTCAGTGTTTTATTCGCTGACTTTAGGAGCTTCTTATCATGTAAAACAACACGAAAACACGTTTGTCCGTTCAGGGCCACCGTAGAAACATGTGGAAATAAACAGACTTGCGGTGTGTGTAGAGAGAAACGCCTCATTCTAAGCTAATAAACACATAACGCTTCATTATGTAAGATAGTTATGAATATGATATCACATTTCTGTCCTCGTGAATATTAGACACTGCACCTTTAAGAGTTCTGTATGCAAACGCCATTACACATGATGTCATGTGGATATTAAGAGAAAGTGCACAAGCTTCACGGGTCCTCCATTTTCATGTATATACTATATATAATTTATATTATATATAAATATTTTATAAATAATTTTTTTTCTTAAATATACATGCATGTGTGTGTATTTATTTATTTATATATATATATATAAAATAATAATTATACACAGTGCACCCACATATATTATGTAAACACAAACTTTTATTTTGGATGCGATTAATCGTTTTGACAGCCCTAATTATTAATAATATCACGTTTTTTTTATCAAATAAATGCAGCGTTGTTATTGATTCTCATGTCTCAGGATCTCTTTGACTTTTATTACGGTGAAGTGTGTGTGTGTGTGTGATTGGTGTGTGTTTCTGTCTCTCCATCAGTCGTTAGCGGTGCGGTTCCAGTTCCTGCGGAGTGTGTCCTTCACGTGTCCCAGCGCAAGCTCACGTCTGGAGGACACGACGACCTCATCTGTCTGCACACACACTGGGCTCACACACTCACGGGTGCGACACACACACGTTCTCACACACACTCACTCACACACACACACACACAGGTTCTCATCTCTCTCTCTCTCTCTCCGCAGTGTTGTGTGTGTGTGTATCTGCCGGCGCTGGCGAGGGGTTTCCTGACCCGGAGACTCCTGCGCACAGAGCGTGTGTCACGCATCATCACCACCATCAAGGTGCGTCTTTTACAATCACATGTTCGCTTTTACCCGTCATGTTTCTGTCACTTTTAGATACAACAATACACACACACACACATCATTGTTTTGGGGAGGAGTTTCTTAGTTTTTTGTTGTTCCTTCTGGATAATATCTACAAATCCCATAAAGAGTTTTGATTCGAGGTTGCGTGTAAAGCCGTGTGTGTGTGTTTCTCCCAGGACACACAGATGTTCTTGCTGGCGTTCCCGCGCCAGACGGCCGGCGCTGGTCGACTCGACCTCATGTTGCAGGAGCGCGTCTCACTGCAGGTCAGACGTCTCTCTGAACACAACACGGTCACATGACGGTCACGTGACGTCACATGACTCTCTCTCTCTCCCCCAGCTGCGAGCGGCGCGTCACGAGCTGCACCAGATCTGCTTCAGCTCGAGTGTGTGTGAACGCATGCTGATGATCCGCTGCGACCGCGAGCTGAGCCGCGACCGACCAATCAGAACACACGTGAGTAACTCCAGGACACACACACACATATCCCTGAGAGGCTGAGCCAGAGAACACACACTCCGCTTCTTATAAAGTTAATATTTCAATTTCTTTGTGAGCATTTCAGTATGACATGTAACTAGCTATGAATATTAATTAGTGTGTAACTATATTGTGCGAGTCTTAAAGGGACAGCGCTAATATTCCTGCAGCCGTCTCTGTAATAACTCTAATCACACAACTAAAGACTAAAAGAAAATTCACTGGTTCTTCACTGCATAACTGTAACTCTATTCTTAATAAAGTGTAGTGCTATTGTACGTTTGATTACAGTTTCTGAACTTGAAAATCTTAAACACTGTTTATTTCAATCACATTTGTTGCGATATTAATTAAAAGAACAAATAAAAAATTAGCATTGTCTTTAATAAAGCTTGAAGTCTATATATTTATTAGTTTATGTATAAGTTGGTCTAGTTATTCTTCTATGGTGTGTCTGTCGGCTTATTAGATTTTCTTTTATCTATTTTTGATTAGAATTAATTTCTTAATTTTTATCATTCACTGGTGTTTTACAGAAGAGGATTAGGGCCATCTCCAGATTACACTCATAATGCCAGATTAAACACGTCACATTTCCAGAAAATAAATCGAAATACAATATTGAGAATAAACTCATTCAATATGGAGAAAAAACTCGCAATAAAATTTTGAGAATAAATTCAGTACATTTTGAGAATGAATTTCGAGATCAATTTGAAGGCTATTAAATAGATATTATTCATGCGTTGATAAACGGTCCATGAGCGAACCCTGCTTACAGAACACACTTCACTTACACTTCATTATCAATGTTTCATTTACACTTTTTTCTCAAAATTTAACATTTTCAATTAATTTTTTCTCCAAATTTAACTTTTTTTTTTCTCGAAACACAGCGACTTTATTCTCGAAATTTAATGAGTTTATTCTCAACATTGGATTTCAACATTTTTTGGGGGAAATGTAGCAAGTTTAATCTTGCATTATAATGACTTTAATCTCGAGATGGTTTTATTTATTTTCTATTAAAGCTTGGCCCTAATCCTCTTCGTTAGTTTTTGGAGGTAAAATAAAAAATAAAGTGTGTGACTTTGTTTATCAATTTTGTGGTGGAAGCAAGTAATATTTTTGTGTGTATGTGATTTAAACTTTTTTTTTAAATATTTGTTGTTATTAAAATAAAGAGAGGGTGATTTTTGATTTTTTTTTTTTTTTATAAAATATAGTGCATGACTTACAAAAAAAAATAGTATTTGCTTCCACCAGAAAATTTGTTTTTCTTCTTCTTGTTATTTTTTAAATATGAGTTATTATGAAGAGTGTGTTGTGTGTGTCAGGATCAGCGCGTGCAGGGATTCCTCTCGGCTGCCACCAAGAAAGCTTTAGAACGCAAGAAGAGGCTCATGTGAGTGAACCTGCAGAACACACACTTCACATGACTGATAATCGCACTGATAACGTGTGTGTGTGTGTGTCGTCAGGCTACAGAGGTCAGCTGACCGGAAAAAGGTCTCTCCGTCTGCAGAGGAGGAATGGAAGCTTGTGCCAAAGATGTGTCGCGTGTCGAGGCGAGTCAGTGCGCGATGATCAGCGACACACACTCTTACACTTGTGCGTTTGTGTTATTTTGTTCAAGCATTTGCCAACTTTTTAGTGTGTGGTTTAATTAATATTTCCGCTGAGGTGTTGAAGTTCATTTACTGCTGGATTTCTGTCTTTGTACACTTTAATAAATTATTAGTAATAATTGTTGAATTTTGTCATTTCCTCAAACAAACAAAAAGATCTAAAAGTTTTGGATTTACCAGATTTTTTTTTTGGATACTTTTTTGTTAAATGATCATCTACTTTTATTTTTGGGAAGATAATTTTTTGGTTAGAATTTTTTAGTTAACTTTTTTTAAATTAAGATTTTTTTTATTAACTTTTTTTATGATTGCATTATTTTTTTTAAATGATGTTGATTTTATGAGACCTGAGTGCAAAAATGGAGGCTCTAGACCCTTCCAGAGCCGAGATATCGAAAGTCAAAATTTCGAACCGAAAAAAAAAACATAAGGGGTAACACTGTCATTTTTTTTTTGGCCGAAATTTTGACCCCCTCCGATCTTCTCGAAACTCTGGAATCTGACAGAGGGCCACGAGACTTCGACCAGCGCGCAAAAATGGAGGCTCTAGACCCTTCCAGAGCCGAGATATCGGAGGTCAAAATTTGGACCTGAAAAAAAAATGACAGTGTTACCCCTTACGTTTTTTTTTTATGGGGGGTGAAAAATTAACTATCCCCAATCTTCTCAAAACTCTGGAATCTGATAGAGGGTCATGAGACTTAGACCTGAGTGCAAAAATGGAGGCGCTAGATCCTTCCAGAGCCGAGATATTGAGATATTTATAATGGCATAAATGCTACGTGGGATCTCAATATCTCAGCTCTGGAAGGGTCTAGATTCTCCATTTTGGCACACAGGTCTAAGTTCCATGGCCCTCCATCAGAATACAGAGGTTCAAGAAGATCAGAGAAACTCAAAATTTCGACGCTGTTTTACGGTGTTAGATCTATCCTAGTACCCTCGTTATAAATCATTCACCTTCTACCTTATTTTGTTTATTCTCAGGTAAGGTAAAGATGGTTGAATTCTACAATAGATAATAAGTACACAAATTCATATGTACACCCCAGTAGAAAGACCCCTCCGTGGCTAAGTTCTTTACCGAAAGCAGTGACTCTTGGCAGGCAAACTTTTTTCTTTATCTATTATTTGTATTTTTATTGTATAAAGTTTTCCAATTTTTTTCTTTCAAACAGGTTAACAAAATGAGTTCAATAAATGCAGTTCACAAGTTACACCAGCAGGTGTCAGGCTTGGATCATCAAACAATGGAGAGTCTGGTCCAGTTTCCAGAGTCTAACCTCATACATTTCAATGTACTGTTTATAATACATTTACATGTCACACGTCTTTCAAGTCATATGCACAATCTGTCCAATCCTAGACCTGGATCCATATTTAACTCTTTCAGTCCCTTCAACAATCTCGTTCTTCTTTAGCTTGTTCTTCTTTCTCCTCACACGGTTTCTCAGCATCCTTCGCCTTTTAGTCTGGAACACAACATTAAGGTAATACATTTTTTCTTTTACTACTTGCATAATACTGGTTACATTCCATTAATAAAGCATTCTGGTTACAATATGTTTCTGTGTCTTTCTTATGAAACCAATAAACATTTGTTACAATATGTTTCCGTGTATTTATTATAAACAGTTTACGTATAAAAACTGTGTAACAGAAGACTATCTATAAAGTCTTTTACATATGGTTTCATATAAAAACTGTTTTACATAAAAGACTGTTCTATAAAGTCTTTACAAGCAGTTTACATATAGTTATTATAAAATAAATTGCATCATTCCACACAACAATGCCAAAAAAAACGACAGTGGTACCCAGTCTCGAGACCATGGGACTTACACCTGAGTGCAAAAATGGAGGCTGTAGACCCTTCCAGAGCTGAGATATTGAGATCCCATGTAGTATTTATGCCCTTATAAATATATCAATATCTCAGCTCTGGAAGGGTCTAGAGCCTCAATCTTTGCACACAGGTGGAGGTCCCATGGCCCTCTATCAGAATCCAGAGTTTCAAGAAGATTGGAGCAACTTTGGGGGGGGGGGGGGGGGGGGGCAAAATTTTGAGTTTTGCCAAAAACGACAGTGTTACCCCTTATGTTTTTTTTTCGGGTCAAAACTTTGACGTCTGATATCTCGGCTCTGGAAGGGTCTAGAGCCTCCATTTTTGCGCGCTGGTCGAAGTCTCGTGGTCCTCTGTCAGAATCCAGAGTTTCAAGAAGATCGGAGAAGTCAAAATTTCGGCCAAAAACGACAGTGTTACCCCTTATGTTTTTTTTTCAGGTCAAAACTTTGACATCCGATATCTCGGCTCTGGAAGGGTCTAGAGCCTCCATTTTTGCGCGCTGGTCGAAGTCTCGTGGCCCTCTGTCAGAATCCAGAGTTCCAAGAAGATCGGAGGGGGTCAACATTTCGGCCAAAAACGACAGTGTTACCCCTTATGTTTTTTTTTTGGGTCAAAACTTTGAGATCCGATATCTCGGCTCTGGAAGGGTCTAGAGCCTCCATTTTTGCGCGCTGGTCGAAGTCTCGTGGCCCTCTGTCAGAATCCAGAGTTTCAAGAAGATCGGAGGGGGTCAAAATTTCGGCCAAAAACGACAGTGTTACCCCTTATGTTTTTTTTTCGGGTCAAAACTTTGACGTCTGATATCTCGGCTCTGGAAGGGTCTAGAGCCTCCATTTTTGCGCGCTGGTCGAAGTCTCGTGGCCCTCTGTCAGAATCCAGAGTTTCAAGAAGATCAGAGAAGTCAAAATTTCGGCCAAAAACGACAGTGTTACTCCTTATGTTTTTTTTCAGGTCAAAACTTTGATATCCGATATCTTTGCTCTGGAAGGGTCTAGAGCCTCCATTTTTGCGCGCTGGTCGAAGTCTCGTGGCCCTCTGTCAGAATCCAGAGTTTCAAGAAGATCGGAGGGGGTCAAAATTTCGGCCAAAAACGACAGTGTTACCCCTTATGTTTTTTTTTCGGGTCAAAACTTTGACATCCGATATCTCGGCTCTGGAAGGGTCTAGAGCCTCCATTTTTGCGCGCTGGTCGAAGTCTCGTGGCCCTCTGTCAGAATCCAGAGTTTCAAGAAGATCGGAGGGGGTCAAAATTTCGTCCAAAAACAACAGTGTTACCCCTTATGTTTTTTTTTCAGGTCAAAACTTTGACATCCGATATCTCGGCTCTGGAAGGGTCTAGAGCCTCCATTTTTGCGCGCTGGTCGAAGTCTCGTGGCCCTCTGTCAGAATCCAGAGTTTCAAGAAGATCGGAGGGGGTCAAAATTTCGGCCAAAAACGACAGTGTTACCCCTTATGTTTTTTTTTTCAGGTCAAAACTTTGACATCCGATATCTCGGCTCTGGAAGGGTCTAGAGCCTCCATTTTTGCGCGCTGGTCGAAGTCTCGTGGCCCTCTGTCAGAATCCAGAGTTTCAAGAAGATCGGAGGGGGTCAAAATTTCGGCCAAAAACGACAGTGTTACCCCTTATGTTTTTTTTTTCAGGTCAAAACTTTGACATCCGATATCTCGGCTCTGGAAGGGTCTAGAGCCTCCATTTTTGCGCGCTGGTCGAAGTCTCGTGGCCCTCTGTCAGAATCCAGAGTTCCAAGAAGATCGGAGGGGGTCAAAATTTCGGCCAAAAACGACAGTGTTACCCCTTATGTTTTTTTTTCGGGTCAAAACTTTGACGTCTGATATCTCGGCTCTGGAAGGGTCTAGAGCCTCCATTTTTGCGCGCTGGTCGAAGTCTCGTGGTCCTCTGTCAGAATCCAGAGTTTCAAGAAGATCGGAGAAGTCAAAATTTCGGCCAAAAACAACAGTGTTACCCCTTATGTTTTTTTTTCAGGTCAAAACTTTGACATCCGATATCTCGGCTCTGGAAGGGTCTAGAGCCTCCATTTTTGCGCGCTGGTCGAAGTCTCGTGGCCCTCTGTCAGAATCCAGAGTTTCAAGAAGATCGGAGGGGGTCAAAATTTTGGCCAAAAACGACAGTGTTACCCCTTATGTTTTTTTTTCAGGTCAAAACTTTGACATCCGATATCTCGGCTCTGGAAGGGTCTAGAGCCTCCATTTTTGCGCGCTGGTCGAAGTCTCGTGGCCCTCTGTCAGAATCCAGAGTTTCAAGAAGATCGGAGGGGGTCAAAATTTCGGCCAAAAACGACAGTGTTACCCCTTATGTTTTTTTTTCGGGTCAAAACTTTGACATCCGATATCTCGGCTCTGGAAGGGTCTAGAGCCTCCATTTTTGCGCGCTGGTCGAAGTCTCGTGGCCCTCTGTCAGAATCCAGAGTTTCAAGAAGATCGGAGGGGGTCAAAATTTCGTCCAAAAACGACAGTGTTACCCCTTATGTTTTTTTTTTCAGGTCAAAACTTTGACATCCGATATCTCGGCTCTGGAAGGGTCTAGAGCCTCCATTTTTGCGCGCTGGTCGAAGTCTCGTGGCCCTCTGTCAGAATCCAGAGTTTCAAGAAGATCGGAGGGGGTCAAAATTTCGTCCAAAAACAACAGTGTTACCCCTTATGTTTTTTTTTCAGGTCAAAACTTTGACATCCGATATCTCGGCTCTGGAAGGGTCTAGAGCCTCCATTTTTGCGCGCTGGTCGAAGTCTCGTGGCCCTTTGTCAGAATCCAGAGTTTCAAGAAGATCGGAGGGGGTCAAAATTTCGGCCAAAAACGACAGTGTTACCCCTTATGTTTTTTTTTCAGGTCAAAACTTTGACATCCGATATCTCGGCTCTGGAAGGGTCTAGAGCCTCCATTTTTGCGCGCTGGTCGAAGTCTCGTGGCCCTCTGTCAGAATCCAGAGTTTCAAGAAGATCGGAGGGGGTCAAAATTTCGGCCAAAAACGACAGTGTTACCCCTTATGTTTTTTTTTTCAGGTCAAAACTTTGACATCCGATATCTCGGCTCTGGAAGGGTCTAGAGCCTCCATTTTTGCGCGCTGGTCGAAGTCTCGTGGCCCTCTGTCAGAATCCAGAGTTTCAAGAAGATCGGAGGGGGTCAAAATTTCGGCCAAAAACGACAGTTTTACCCCTTATGTTTTTTTTTCGGGTCAAAACTTTGACGTCTGATATCTCGGCTCTGGAAGGGTCTAGAGCCTCCATTTTTGCGCGCTGGTCGAAGTCTCGTGGTCCTCTGTCAGAATCCAGAGTTTCAAGAAGATCAGAGAAGTCAAAATTTCGGCCAAAAACAACAGTGTTACCCCTTATGTTTTTTTTCAGGTCAAAACTTTGACATCCGATATCTCGGCTCTGGAAGGGTCTAGAGCCTCCATTTTTGCGCGCTGGTCGAAGTCTCGTGGCCCTCTGTCAGAATCCAGAGTTTCAAGAAGATCGGAGGGGGTCAAAATTTCGGCCAAAAACGACAGTGTTACCCCTTATGTTTTTTTTTCAGGTCAAAACTTTGACATCCGATATCTCGGCTCTGGAAGGGTCTAGAGCCTCCATTTTTGCGCGCTGGTCGAAGTCTCGTGGCCCTCTGTCAGAATCCAGAGTTTCAAGAAGATCGGAGGGGGTCAAAATTTCGGCCAAAAACGACAGTGTTACCCCTTATGTTTTTTTTTTGGGTCAAAACTTTGACATCCGATATCTCGGCTCTGGAAGGGTCTAGAGCCTCCATTTTTGCGCGCTGGTCGAAGTCTCGTGGCCCTCTGTCAGAATCCAGAGTTTCAAGAAGATCGGAGGGGGTCAAAATTTCGGCCAAAAACGACAGTGTTACCCCTTATGTTTTTTTTTTTCAGGTCAAAACTTTGACATCCGATATCTCGGCTCTGGAAGGGTCTAGAGCCTCCATTTTTGCGCGCTGGTCGAAGTCTCGTGGCCCTCTGTCAGAATCCAGAGTTTCAAGAAGATCGGAGGGGGTCAAAATTTCGGCCAAAAACGACAGTGTTACCCCTTATGTTTTTTTTTCAGGTCAAAACTTTGACATCCGATATCTCGGCTCTGGAAGGGTCTAGAGCCTCCATTTTTGCGCGCTGGTCGAAGTCTTGTGGCCCTCTGTCAGAATCCATAGTTTCAAGAAGATCGGAGGGGGTCAAAATTTCGGCCAAAAACGACAGTGTTACCCCTTATGTTTTTTTTTCAGGTCAAAACTTTGACATCCGATATCTCGGCTCTGGAAGGGTCTAGAGCCTCCATTTTTGCGCGCTGGTCGAAGTCTCGTGGCCCTCTGTCAGAATCCAGAGTTTCAAGAAGATCGGAGGGGGTCAAAATTTCGTCCAAAAACGACAGTGTTACCCCTTATGTTTTTTTTTCAGGTCAAAACTTTGACATCCGATATCTCGGCTCTGGAAGGGTCTAGAGCCTCCATTTTTGCGCGCTGGTCGAAGTCTTGTGGCCCTCTGTCAGAATCCAGAGTTTCAAGAAGATCGGAGGGGGTCAAAATTTCGGCCAAAAACGACAGTGTTACCCCTTATGTTTTTTTTTTTCAGGTCAAAACTTTGACATCCGATATCTCGGCTCTGGAAGGGTCTAGAGCCTCCATTTTTGCGCGCTGGTCGAAGTCTCGTGGCCCTTTGTCAGAATCCAGAGTTTCAAGAAGATCGGAGGGGGTCAAAATTTCGGCCAAAAACGACAGTGTTACCCCTTATGTTTTTTTTTCAGGTCAAAACTTTGACATCCGATATCTCGGCTCTGGAAGGGTCTAGAGCCTCCATTTTTGCGCGCTGGTCGAAGTCTCGTGGCCCTCTGTCAGAATCCAGAGTTTCAAGAAGATCGGAGGGGGTCAAAATTTCGGCCAAAAACGACAGTGTTACCCCTTATGTTTTTTTTTTCAGGTCAAAACTTTGACATCCGATATCTCGGCTCTGGAAGGGTCTAGAGCCTCCATTTTTGCGCGCTGGTCGAAGTCTCGTGGCCCTCTGTCAGAATCCAGAGTTTCAAGAAGATCGGAGGGGGTCAAAATTTCGGCCAAAAACGACAGTGTTACCCCTTATGTTTTTTTTTCAGGTCAAAACTTTGACATCCGATATCTCGGCTCTGGAAGGGTCTAGAGCCTCCATTTTTGCGCGCTGGTCGAAGTCTCGTGGCCCTCTGTCAGAATCCAGAGTTTCAAGAAGATCGGAGGGGGTCAAAATTTCGGCCAAAAACGACAGTGTTACCCCTTATGTTTTTTTTTCGGGTCAAAACTTTGACATCCGATATCTCGGCTCTGGAAGGGTCTAGAGCCTCCATTTTTGCGCGCTGGTCGAAGTCTCGTGGCCCTCTGTCAGAATCCAGAGTTTCAAGAAGATCGGAGGGGGTCAAAATTTCGGCCAAAAACGACAGTGTTACCCCTTATGTTTTTTTTTTCAGGTCAAAACTTTGACATCTGATATCTCGGCTCTGGAAGGGTCTAGAGCCTCCATTTTTGCGCGCTGGTCGAAGTCTCGTGGCCCTCTGTCAGAATCCAGAGTTTCAAGAAGATCGGAGGGGGTCAAAATTTCGGCCAAAAACGACAGTGTTACCCCTTATGTTTTTTTTTCAGGTCAAAACTTTGACATCCGATATCTCGGCTCTGGAAGGGTCTAGAGCCTCCATTTTTGCGCGCTGGTCGAAGTCTCGTGGCCCTCTGTCAGAATCCAGAGTTTCAAGAAGATCGGAGGGGGTCAAAATTTCGGCCAAAAACGACAGTGTTACCCCTTATGTTTTTTTTTCAGGTCAAAACTTTGACATCCGATATCTCGGCTCTGGAAGGGTCTAGAGCCTCCATTTTTGCGCGCTGGTCGAAGTCTCGTGGCCCTCTGTCAGAATCCAGAGTTTCAAGAAGATCGGAGGGGGTCAAAATTTCGGCCAAAAACGACAGTGTTACCCCTTATGTTTTTTTTTCAGGTCAAAACTTTGACATCCGATATCTCGGCTCTGGAAGGGTCTAGAGCCTCCATTTTTGCGCGCTGGTCGAAGTCTCGTGGCCCTCTGTCAGAATCCAGAGTTTCAAGAAGATCGGAGGGGGTCAAAATTTCGGCCAAAAACGACAGTGTTACCCCTTATGTTTTTTTTTCAGGTCAAAACTTTGACATCCGATATCTCGGCTCTGGAAGGGTCTAGAGCCTCCATTTTTGCGCGCTGGTCGAAGTCTCGTGGCCCTCTGTCAGAATCCAGAGTTTCAAGAAGATCGGAGGGGGTCAAAATTTCGGCCAAAAACGACAGTGTTACCCCTTATGTTTTTTTTTTAGGTCAAAACTTTGACATCCGATATCTCGGCTCTGGAAGGGTCTAGAGCCTCCATTTTTGCGCGCTGGTCGAAGTCTCGTGGCCCTCTGTCAGAATCCAGAGTTTCAAGAAGATCGGAGGGGGTCAAAATTTCGGCCAAAAACGACAGTGTTACCCCTTATGTTTTTTTTTTCAGGTCAAAACTTTGACATCCGATATCTCGGCTCTGGAAGGGTCTAGAGCCTCCATTTTTGCGCGCTGGTCGAAGTCTCGTGGCCCTCTGTCAGAATCCAGAGTTTCAAGAAGATCGGAGGGGGTCAACATTTCGGCCAAAAACGACAGTGTTACCCCTTATGTTTTTTTTTCAGGTCAAAACTTTGACATCCGATATCTCGGCTCTGGAAGGGTCTAGAGCCTCCATTTTTGCGCGCTGGTCGAAGTCTCGTGGCCCTCTGTCAGAATCCAGAGTTTCAAGAAGATCGGAGGGGGTCAAAATTTCGGCCAAAAACGACAGTGTTACCCCTTATGTTTTTTTTTTCAGGTCAAAACTTTGACATCCGATATCTCGGCTCTGGAAGGGTCTAGAGCCTCCATTTTTGCGCGCTGGTCGAAGTCTCGTGGCCCTCTGTCAGAATCCAGAGTTTCAAGAAGATCGGAGGGGGTCAAAATTTCGGCCAAAAACGACAGTGTTACCCCTTATGTTTTTTTTTTCAGGTCAAAACTTTGACATCCGATATCTCGGCTCTGGAAGGGTCTAGAGCCTCCATTTTTGCGCGCTGGTCGAAGTCTCGTGGCCCTCTGTCAGAATCCAGAGTTTCAAGAAGATCGGAGGGGGTCAAAATTTCGGCCAAAAACGACAGTGTTACCCCTTATGTTTTTTTTTCAGGTCAAAACTTTGACATCCGATATCTCGGCTCTGGAAGGGTCTAGAGCCTCCATTTTTGCGCGCTGGTCGAAGTCTCGTGGCCCTCTGTCAGAATCCAGAGTTTCAAGAAGATCGGAGGGGGTCAAAATTTCGGCCAAAAACGACAGTGTTACCCCTTATGTTTTTTTTTCAGGTCAAAACTTTGACATCCGATATCTCGGCTCTGGAAGGGTCTAGAGCCTCCATTTTTGCGCGCTGGTCGAAGTCTCGTGGCCCTCTGTCAGAATCCAGAGTTTCAAGAAGATCGGAGGGGGTCAAAATTTCGGCCAAAAACGACAGTGTTACCCCTTATGTTTTTTTTTCAGGTCAAAACTTTGACATCCGATATCTCGGCTCTGGAAGGGTCTAGAGCCTCCATTTTTGCGCGCTGGTCGAAGTCTCGTGGCCCTCTGTCAGAATCCAGAGTTTCAAGAAGATCGGAGGGGGTCAAAATTTCGGCCAAAAACGACAGTGTTACCCCTTATGTTTTTTTTTCAGGTCAAAACTTTGACATCCGATATCTCGGCTCTGGAAGGGTCTAGAGCCTCCATTTTTGCGCGCTGGTCGAAGTCTCGTGGCCCTCTGTCAGAATCCAGAGTTTCAAGAAGATCGGAGGGGGTCAAAATTTCGGCCAAAAACGACAGTGTTACCCCTTATGTTTTTTTTTCAGGTCAAAACTTTGACATCCGATATCTCGGCTCTGGAAGGGTCTAGAGCCTCCATTTTTGCGCGCTGGTCGAAGTCTCGTGGCCCTCTGTCAGAATCCAGAGTTTCAAGAAGATCGGAGGGGGTCAAAATTTCGGCCAAAAACGACAGTGTTACCCCTTATGTTTTTTTTTCAGGTCAAAACTTTGACATCCGATATCTCGGCTCTGGAAGGGTCTAGAGCCTCCATTTTTGCGCGCTGGTCGAAGTCTCGTGGCCCTCTGTCAGAATCCAGAGTTTCAAGAAGATCGGAGGGGGTCAAAATTTCGGCCAAAAACGACAGTGTTACCCCTTATGTTTTTTTTTCTGGGTCAAAACTTTGACATCCGATATCTCGGCTCTGGAAGGGTCTAGAGCCTCCATTTTTGCGCGCTGGTCGAAGTCTCGTGGCCCTCTGTCAGAATCCAGAGTTTCAAGAAGATCGGAGGGGGTCAAAATTTCGGCCAAAAACGACAGTGTTACCCCTTATGTTTTTTTTTTCAGGTCAAAACTTTGACATCCGATATCTCGGCTCTGGAAGGGTCTAGAGCCTCCATTTTTGCGCGCTGGTCGAAGTCTCGTGGCCCTCTGTCAGAATCCAGAGTTTCAAGAAGATCGGAGGGGGTCAAAATTTCGGCCAAAAACGACAGTGTTACCCCTTATGTTTTTTTTTCAGGTCAAAACTTTGACATCCGATATCTCGGCTCTGGAAGGGTCTAGAGCCTCCATTTTTGCGCGCTGGTCGAAGTCTCGTGGCCCTCTGTCAGAATCCAGAGTTTCAAGAAGATCGGAGGGGGTCAAAATTTCGGCCAAAAACGACAGTGTTACCCCTTATGTTTTTTTTTCGGGTCAAAACTTTGACATCCGATATCTCGGCTCTGGAAGGGTCTAGAGCCTCCATTTTTGCGCGCTGGTCGAAGTCTCGTGGCCCTCTGTCAGAATCCAGAGTTTCAAGAAGATCGGAGGGGGTCAAAATTTCGGCCAAAAACGACAGTGTTACCCCTTATGTTTTTTTTTCAGGTCAAAACTTTGACATCCGATATCTCGGCTCTGGAAGGGTCTAGAGCCTCCATTTTTGCGCGCTGGTCGAAGTCTCGTGGCCCTCTGTCAGAATCCAGAGTTTCAAGAAGATCGGAGGGGGTCAAAATTTCGGCCAAAAACGACAGTGTTACCCCTTATGTTTTTTTTTTCAGGTCAAAACTTTGACATCCGATATCTCGGCTCTGGAAGGGTCTAGAGCCTCCATTTTTGCGCGCTGGTCGAAGTCTCGTGGCCCTCTGTCAGAATCCAGAGTTTCAAGAAGATCGGAGGGGGTCAAAATTTCGGCCAAAAACGACAGTGTTACCCCTTATGTTTTTTTTTCTGGTCAAAACTTTGACATCCGATATCTCGGCTCTGGAAGGGTCTAGAGCCTCCATTTTTGCGCGCTGGTCGAAGTCTCGTGGCCCTCTGTCAGAATCCAGAGTTTCAAGAAGATCGGAGGGGGTCAAAATTTCGGCCAAAAACGACAGTGTTACCCCTTATGTTTTTTTTTCAGGTCAAAACTTTGACATCCGATATCTCGGCTCTGGAAGGGTCTAGAGCCTCCATTTTTGCGCGCTGGTCGAAGTCTCGTGGCCCTCTGTCAGAATCCAGAGTTTCAAGAAGATCGGAGGGGGTCAAAATTTCGGCCAAAAACGACAGTGTTACCCCTTATGTTTTTTTTTCAGGTCAAAACTTTGACATCCGATATCTCGGCTCTGGAAGGGTCTAGAGCCTCCATTTTTGCGCGCTGGTCGAAGTCTCGTGGCCCTCTGTCAGAATCCAGAGTTTCAAGAAGATCGGAGGGGGTCAAAATTTCGGCCAAAAACGACAGTGTTACCCCTTATGTTTTTTTTTTGGGTCAAAACTTTGACATCCGATATCTCGGCTCTGGAAGGGTCTAGAGCCTCCATTTTTGCGCGCTGGTCGAAGTCTCGTGGCCCTCTGTCAGAATCCAGAGTTTCAAGAAGATCGGAGGGGGTCAAAATTTCGGCCAAAAACGACAGTGTTACCCCTTATGTTTTTTTTTTCAGGTCAAAACTTTGACATCCGATATCTCGGCTCTGGAAGGGTCTAGAGCCTCCATTTTTGCGCGCTGGTCGAAGTCTCGTGGCCCTCTGTCAGAATCCAGAGTTTCAAGAAGATCGGAGGGGGTCAAAATTTCGGCCAAAAACGACAGTGTTACCCCTTATGTTTTTTTTTCAGGTCAAAACTTTGACATCCGATATCTCGGCTCTGGAAGGGTCTAGAGCCTCCATTTTTGCGCGCTGGTCGAAGTCTCGTGGCCCTCTGTCAGAATCCAGAGTTTCAAGAAGATCGGAGGGGGTCAAAATTTCGGCCAAAAACGACAGTGTTACCCCTTATGTTTTTTTTTCAGGTCAAAACTTTGACATCCGATATCTCGGCTCTGGAAGGGTCTAGAGCCTCCATTTTTGCGCGCTGGTCGAAGTCTCGTGGCCCTCTGTCAGAATCCAGAGTTTCAAGAAGATCGGAGGGGGTCAAAATTTCGGCCAAAAACGACAGTGTTACCCCTTATGTTTTTTTTTCAGGTCAAAACTTTGACATCCGATATCTCGGCTCTGGAAGGGTCTAGAGCCTCCATTTTTGCGCGCTGGTCGAAGTCTCGTGGCCCTCTGTCAGAATCCAGAGTTTCAAGAAGATCGGAGGGGGTCAAAATTTCGGCCAAAAACGACAGTGTTACCCCTTATGTTTTTTTTTTCAGGTCAAAACTTTGACATCCGATATCTCGGCTCTGGAAGGGTCTAGAGCCTCCATTTTTGCGCGCTGGTCGAAGTCTCGTGGCCCTCTGTCAGAATCCAGAGTTTCAAGAAGATCGGAGGGGGTCAAAATTTCGGCCAAAAACGACAGTGTTACCCCTTATGTTTTTTTTTCAGGTCAAAACTTTGACATCCGATATCTCGGCTCTGGAAGGGTCTAGAGCCTCCATTTTTGCGCGCTGGTCGAAGTCTCGTGGCCCTCTGTCAGAATCCAGAGTTTCAAGAAGATCGGAGGGGGTCAAAATTTCGGCCAAAAACGACAGTGTTACCCCTTATGTTTTTTTTTTCAGGTCAAAACTTTGACATCCGATATCTCGGCTCTGGAAGGGTCTAGAGCCTCCATTTTTGCGCGCTGGTCGAAGTCTCGTGGCCCTCTGTCAGAATCCAGAGTTTCAAGAAGATCGGAGGGGGTCAAAATTTCGGCCAAAAACGACAGTGTTACCCCTTATGTTTTTTTTTCAGGTCAAAACTTTGACATCCGATATCTCGGCTCTGGAAGGGTCTAGAGCCTCCATTTTTGCGCGCTGGTCGAAGTCTCGTGGCCCTCTGTCAGAATCCAGAGTTTCAAGAAGATCGGAGGGGGTCAAAATTTCGGCCAAAAACGACAGTGTTACCCCTTATGTTTTTTTTTTCAGGTCAAAACTTTGACATCCGATATCTCGGCTCTGGAAGGGTCTAGAGCCTCCATTTTTGCGCGCTGGTCGAAGTCTCGTGGCCCTCTGTCAGAATCCAGAGTTTCAAGAAGATCGGAGGGGGTCAAAATTTCGGCCAAAAACGACAGTGTTACCCCTTATGTTTTTTTTTTCAGGTCAAAACTTTGACATCCGATATCTCGGCTCTGGAAGGGTCTAGAGCCTCCATTTTTGCGCGCTGGTCGAAGTCTCGTGGCCCTCTGTCAGAATCCAGAGTTTCAAGAAGATCGGAGGGGGTCAAAATTTCGGCCAAAAACGACAGTGTTACCCCTTATGTTTTTTTTTCAGGTCAAAACTTTGACATCCGATATCTCGGCTCTGGAAGGGTCTAGAGCCTCCATTTTTGCGCGCTGGTCGAAGTCTCGTGGCCCTCTGTCAGAATCCAGAGTTTCAAGAAGATCGGAGGGGGTCAAAATTTCGGCCAAAAACGACAGTGTTACCCCTTATGTTTTTTTTTCAGGTCAAAACTTTGACATCCGATATCTCGGCTCTGGAAGGGTCTAGAGCCTCCATTTTTGCGCGCTGGTCGAAGTCTCGTGGCCCTCTGTCAGAATCCAGAGTTTCAAGAAGATCGGAGGGGGTCAAAATTTCGGCCAAAAACGACAGTGTTACCCCTTATGTTTTTTTTTCAGGTCAAAACTTTGACATCCGATATCTCGGCTCTGGAAGGGTCTAGAGCCTCCATTTTTGCGCGCTGGTCGAAGTCTCGTGGCCCTCTGTCAGAATCCAGAGTTTCAAGAAGATCGGAGGGGGTCAAAATTTCGGCCAAAAACGACAGTGTTACCCCTTATGTTTTTTTTTCAGGTCAAAACTTTGACATCCGATATCTCGGCTCTGGAAGGGTCTAGAGCCTCCATTTTTGCGCGCTGGTCGAAGTCTCGTGGCCCTCTGTCAGAATCCAGAGTTTCAAGAAGATCGGAGGGGGTCAAAATTTCGGCCAAAAACGACAGTGTTACCCCTTATGTTTTTTTTTCAGGTCAAAACTTTGACATCCGATATCTCGGCTCTGGAAGGGTCTAGAGCCTCCATTTTTGCGCGCTGGTCGAAGTCTCGTGGCCCTCTGTCAGAATCCAGAGTTTCAAGAAGATCGGAGGGGGTCAAAATTTCGGCCAAAAACGACAGTGTTACCCCTTATGTTTTTTTTTCAGGTCAAAACTTTGACATCCGATATCTCGGCTCTGGAAGGGTCTAGAGCCTCCATTTTTGCGCGCTGGTCGAAGTCTCGTGGCCCTCTGTCAGAATCCAGAGTTTCAAGAAGATCGGAGGGGGTCAAAATTTCGGCCAAAAACGACAGTGTTACCCCTTATGTTTTTTTTTCAGGTCAAAACTTTGACATCCGATATCTCGGCTCTGGAAGGGTCTAGAGCCTCCATTTTTGCGCGCTGGTCGAAGTCTCGTGGCCCTCTGTCAGAATCCAGAGTTTCAAGAAGATCGGAGGGGGTCAAAATTTCGGCCAAAAACGACAGTGTTACCCCTTATGTTTTTTTTTCAGGTCAAAACTTTGACATCCGATATCTCGGCTCTGGAAGGGTCTAGAGCCTCCATTTTTGCGCGCTGGTCGAAGTCTCGTGGCCCTCTGTCAGAATCCAGAGTTTCAAGAAGATCGGAGGGGGTCAAAATTTCGGCCAAAAACGACAGTGTTACCCCTTATGTTTTTTTTTCAGGTCAAAACTTTGACATCCGATATCTCGGCTCTGGAAGGGTCTAGAGCCTCCATTTTTGCGCGCTGGTCGAAGTCTCGTGGCCCTCTGTCAGAATCCAGAGTTTCAAGAAGATCGGAGGGGGTCAAAATTTCGGCCAAAAACGACAGTGTTACCCCTTATGTTTTTTTTTCAGGTCAAAACTTTGACATCCGATATCTCGGCTCTGGAAGGGTCTAGAGCCTCCATTTTTGCGCGCTGGTCGAAGTCTCGTGGCCCTCTGTCAGAATCCAGAGTTTCAAGAAGATCGGAGGGGGTCAAAATTTCGGCCAAAAACGACAGTGTTACCCCTTATGTTTTTTTTTCAGGTCAAAACTTTGACATCCGATATCTCGGCTCTGGAAGGGTCTAGAGCCTCCATTTTTGCGCGCTGGTCGAAGTCTCGTGGCCCTCTGTCAGAATCCAGAGTTTCAAGAAGATCGGAGGGGGTCAAAATTTCGGCCAAAAACGACAGTGTTACCCCTTATGTTTTTTTTTCAGGTCAAAACTTTGACATCCGATATCTCGGCTCTGGAAGGGTCTAGAGCCTCCATTTTTGCGCGCTGGTCGAAGTCTCGTGGCCCTCTGTCAGAATCCAGAGTTTCAAGAAGATCGGAGGGGGTCAAAATTTCGGCCAAAAACGACAGTGTTACCCCTTATGTTTTTTTTTTCAGGTCAAAACTTTGACATCCGATATCTCGGCTCTGGAAGGGTCTAGAGCCTCCATTTTTGCGCGCTGGTCGAAGTCTCGTGGCCCTCTGTCAGAATCCAGAGTTTCAAGAAGATCGGAGGGGGTCAAAATTTCGGCCAAAAACGACAGTGTTACCCCTTATGTTTTTTTTTTCAGGTCAAAACTTTGACATCCGATATCTCGGCTCTGGAAGGGTCTAGAGCCTCCATTTTTGCGCGCTGGTCGAAGTCTCGTGGCCCTCTGTCAGAATCCAGAGTTTCAAGAAGATCGGAGGGGGTCAAAATTTCGGCCAAAAACGACAGTGTTACCCCTTATGTTTTTTTTTCAGGTCAAAACTTTGACATCCGATATCTCGGCTCTGGAAGGGTCTAGAGCCTCCATTTTTGCGCGCTGGTCGAAGTCTCGTGGCCCTCTGTCAGAATCCAGAGTTTCAAGAAGATCGGAGGGGGTCAAAATTTCGGCCAAAAACGACAGTGTTACCCCTTATGTTTTTTTTTCAGGTCAAAACTTTGACATCCGATATCTCGGCTCTGGAAGGGTCTAGAGCCTCCATTTTTGCGCGCTGGTCGAAGTCTCGTGGCCCTCTGTCAGAATCCAGAGTTTCAAGAAGATCGGAGGGGGTCAAAATTTCGGCCAAAAACGACAGTGTTACCCCTTATGTTTTTTTTTTCAGGTCAAAACTTTGACATCCGATATCTCGGCTCTGGAAGGGTCTAGAGCCTCCATTTTTGCGCGCTGGTCGAAGTCTCGTGGCCCTCTGTCAGAATCCAGAGTTTCAAGAAGATCGGAGGGGGTCAAAATTTCGGCCAAAAACGACAGTGTTACCCCTTATGTTTTTTTTTCAGGTCAAAACTTTGACATCCGATATCTCGGCTCTGGAAGGGTCTAGAGCCTCCATTTTTGCGCGCTGGTCGAAGTCTCGTGGCCCTCTGTCAGAATCCAGAGTTTCAAGAAGATCGGAGGGGGTCAAAATTTCGGCCAAAAACGACAGTGTTACCCCTTATGTTTTTTTTTCAGGTCAAAACTTTGACATCCGATATCTCGGCTCTGGAAGGGTCTAGAGCCTCCATTTTTGCGCGCTGGTCGAAGTCTCGTGGCCCTCTGTCAGAATCCAGAGTTTCAAGAAGATCGGAGGGGGTCAAAATTTCGGCCAAAAACGACAGTGTTACCCCTTATGTTTTTTTTTCAGGTCAAAACTTTGACATCCGATATCTCGGCTCTGGAAGGGTCTAGAGCCTCCATTTTTGCGCGCTGGTCGAAGTCTCGTGGCCCTCTGTCAGAATCCAGAGTTTCAAGAAGATCGGAGGGGGTCAAAATTTCGGCCAAAAACGACAGTGTTACCCCTTATGTTTTTTTTTCAGGTCAAAACTTTGACATCCGATATCTCGGCTCTGGAAGGGTCTAGAGCCTCCATTTTTGCGCGCTGGTCGAAGTCTCGTGGCCCTCTGTCAGAATCCAGAGTTTCAAGAAGATCGGAGGGGGTCAAAATTTCGGCCAAAAACGACAGTGTTACCCCTTATGTTTTTTTTTCAGGTCAAAACTTTGACATCCGATATCTCGGCTCTGGAAGGGTCTAGAGCCTCCATTTTTGCGCGCTGGTCGAAGTCTCGTGGCCCTCTGTCAGAATCCAGAGTTTCAAGAAGATCGGAGGGGGTCAAAATTTCGGCCAAAAACGACAGTGTTACCCCTTATGTTTTTTTTTCAGGTCAAAACTTTGACATCCGATATCTCGGCTCTGGAAGGGTCTAGAGCCTCCATTTTTGCGCGCTGGTCGAAGTCTCGTGGCCCTCTGTCAGAATCCAGAGTTTCAAGAAGATCGGAGGGGGTCAAAATTTCGGCCAAAAACGACAGTGTTACCCCTTATGTTTTTTTTTCAGGTCAAAACTTTGACATCCGATATCTCGGCTCTGGAAGGGTCTAGAGCCTCCATTTTTGCGCGCTGGTCGAAGTCTCGTGGCCCTCTGTCAGAATCCAGAGTTTCAAGAAGATCGGAGGGGGTCAAAATTTCGGCCAAAAACGACAGTGTTACCCCTTATGTTTTTTTTTCAGGTCAAAACTTTGACATCCGATATCTCGGCTCTGGAAGGGTCTAGAGCCTCCATTTTTGCGCGCTGGTCGAAGTCTCGTGGCCCTCTGTCAGAATCCAGAGTTTCAAGAAGATCGGAGGGGGTCAAAATTTCGGCCAAAAACGACAGTGTTACCCCTTATGTTTTTTTTTTCAGGTCAAAACTTTGACATCCGATATCTCGGCTCTGGAAGGGTCTAGAGCCTCCATTTTTGCGCGCTGGTCGAAGTCTCGTGGCCCTCTGTCAGAATCCAGAGTTTCAAGAAGATCGGAGGGGGTCAAAATTTCGGCCAAAAACGACAGTGTTACCCCTTATGTTTTTTTTTCAGGGTCAAAACTTTGACATCCGATATCTCGGCTCTGGAAGGGTCTAGAGCCTCCATTTTTGCGCGCTGGTCGAAGTCTCGTGGCCCTCTGTCAGAATCCAGAGTTTCAAGAAGATCGGAGGGGGTCAAAATTTCGGCCAAAAACGACAGTGTTACCCCTTATGTTTTTTTTTTCAGGTCAAAACTTTGACATCCGATATCTCGGCTCTGGAAGGGTCTAGAGCCTCCATTTTTGCGCGCTGGTCGAAGTCTCGTGGCCCTCTGTCAGAATCCAGAGTTTCAAGAAGATCGGAGGGGGTCAAAATTTCGGCCAAAAACGACAGTGTTACCCCTTATGTTTTTTTTTCAGGTCAAAACTTTGACATCCGATATCTCGGCTCTGGAAGGGTCTAGAGCCTCCATTTTTGCGCGCTGGTCGAAGTCTTGTGGCCCTCTGTCAGAATCCAGAGTTTCAAGAAGATCGGAGGGGGTCAAAATTTCGGCCAAAAACGACAGTGTTACCCCTTATGTTTTTTTTTTTGGGTCAAAACTTTGACATCCGATATCTCGGCTCTGGAAGGGTCTAGAGCCTCCATTTTTGCGCGCTGGTCGAAGTCTCGTGGCCCTCTGTCAGAATCCAGAGTTTCAAGAAGATCGGA